>JAFMSR010000012.1:48225913-48305913 GCA_022818135.1 Saxidomus purpurata
AGGAAAGAGGAGATAAAATGAGGAAAGAGGAGTGGAAACTGAGGGAGAGGAGTAAACATCGAGTAGAAATGAGTTTGAAATAAGGTAGAAACATGATCAATATGCCTTAAACGACAAATTCCAAATGCGCGTAGATCACCTGCAACTAGTGAAGACTGATATAACTGCAACAACAGATTGATTTTAATGCCTTACAGTTTGCTTAAATAATCGATAAACTGTCAGACATTTTATTCTACCTTAGTCATTGCTGAAGGTCAGAAAACTCAAAGTGGATGTTTTTGAGAAACCGGGTAACATAAAGCACAGAATGTTTAAAATAAAGTGTAGCTCAACAAGACAAGGCCACTCGTTCTGCAATGTATGTACAGATAGTCCTACCTGCGGAAAAACGACAGCAATTACTTAGAGCATACTTTAATGGCCGTATAAACCTAAAGTGACATCGATCGATATGGAATGGCAACATATGCAGACATTAGTGAAAAAAGAAAGCGCAGAACTTCCAGAGTGAAATTGGTTAGTTACAAGACAAATAAAAAAGCTATACGGGAGGGGGTATTTAAGTACGATATTTGTTTCAAAGTGTTTGAAAGACGGGATAATATGTTACGACACAAAAGGTCTGCGCATTTGAAACTAGAAACCGCGTAAGACACTTCTATGGAAGAGGACATTTTCGGACCTGTTTATGAAAACGACTCTAACAACATGTCCCTTCTAAGGATTCTTTAGATATTGAACCTGGCAGGATTTTGTAGACGAAGCGTTTGATAAACACTAGTCGCAATATGAAGCCTAAGTAAATGAGGTGATGGAGGAATACTAGTATTCCGAAATCAATGAAAGTGAAGTCAAACAAAATGTTTTGAGGACATGAAAAGCACTTATTAAGTTATAAGAAAGTATACTACTGTGAGTCGATGCCATAAAGAAAGATCCTGGCTACAAAAAATTAGCATCAGTCAACTCATTGACACAGAAGACTAAGAAGGAAAAGTCGCCTTAAAGTACGCCATCCTGAAAAGAAGATTTCCGTTTGATAAAGCGCTGGACGATCACGTCATTCCGAGTTATAAGAGATGCAGGGGGATGACAATTCATAATAAGGACGTCATAAGGCAGAAATCATTTAGAGCTATTATCGTACTGTCGCGGGTGTTTCGAGATTAAACCATTTTATAACCTTCAAATATGCAGAAGCACGAGCCGGCGAACTCGTTTGATTCAAAACATAACCTCGAGACTACTAAAAGACTAACTGATCAATCAATCATCATTTTACAACAGGAAGTTCTATGTTCTAATATTAAAGGCAAGTATTCAGGACTTTAACCTCAAACCAGACCAATCATCGAAGAAGAAGAATTTGTTTTTAACGTATCATTCGCTGTTACAGAGAGTGCTAATGGATTTTCCAACTTTAGCAGTAGAGATAACGGTTGCGATTCGATAAGGAGAGGAAAAATGAATGAATGAATTATTTGCAAAGCTGAACAATACCTGAAAATTTGCCGAAATTTGAAAATAAAGACTTGTAATCGTGCCATTCATTTTCCTATGGAATAACTTACGAGAACTTTTAAAATTTTTTTTTTTTACATTTGTTTAATATCGTTTTATTGTATATTTATTGCATTTGTAGTAATTAACAATCACTATATCAAAATATTTTGTTCATTGATCTATTTTATACATATATTTTTCACCTGTTTCATATAGATAGGCGGTTGTGTGTTTACATGTATGTTAACGCTAAACGTAAAAAATAAGAATATTTTAACAGTCTGCGGCTGAAACAAAACCAGTCTTACGTTAAAAAGCCTTATCAGAATATATGTACTTATAATTGACATCATTTTTAAAATATTCAATTACGTACGTTATTTGCTTAATTAATGTTTGTTTCCGTTAGCGTAAGCTCATGAAACACAGTTAAAAAAGATCAAATTAGGTCGGATATCTTAATATAATAGGACTGAATATATTGCAAAGTTCATACTTCTTCTTGTATTTTGTTTTGTTTGCTTCATTTATGTTTTGGGTGACTTCAAATATGTTGTAAATAAACCCCAAAACATTGTACGAGATACGATGAAAACGTATTATTTCGCATCAATCGAATATATAAAAATAATTTGCAACATTTTAGTAAACACAATCCCTTTTCGATAATACATTTTTGGACATAATACATGTTTCCGAGTCATCATTGAACAAAAGTCGACCCGCGTGTTCTCTATACGTCTATGAGACACAATCATTAGATGTTTTACCCGATATGAGACCATTTAATGCATCCATGAGAAGGCACGGCGGTTTATCAAATCGGTACCATGGCAGACTTAAACTCGTCCACTGTGTTTTGTTTGAAACAAAACCCCCTTTACTCCCATGTTAAATCATTTCGTACACTTCGTTAATATAGACCACATTTTCTGCAAATACTATAGAGAATATTTGGCTACTGTCTTTTGATAACATGTGATATCAGGTGAGGTAGATGCGGTCGGAAAAGGCGAGGCTCTGCCGAGCCGTTTCCGACCGTATCTGCAGAACCTGATATCACATGTTGTCAAAAGGCAGTTGACTAATATTCTATTTATCATGCAAATCTTCATATTGTATATTTTTGACACTTTTAGGGGCCTAAAATAGAATAAATACGGTATTTATAAAAGAAAATGATTTCAAATTACTACATGTGCCTCGAAAAATAGTTCTACATTTCAAAGGACAAAAATATAAAAACGACATAAATATAGCTTCATAATTACCTTCATGAGACTATTTATAAATGTTTTTCTGTTCTAATGTAATGATATTGTTTTGCAAACAAAATATTTGCAAAGACACACGCAAGAATTTCCAAGTAAAACACCGACTTTCAAAAATGGCGGCGTGGGCTCAACACCACTGGGGTATTCTAATTGTAAACAAACGAGGAACTTGAGAGTTGATGAGTGAAAAGTGAGCGGTTTAAAGACAGTTTACAACTTTTTGATAGGTAGCTGATAGGTTTCAGGCCATTTCAACCACGCATTAAGAACTTACTGTGAAAATTGGATAGTGTAAAAAATGAAAATCAACTTTTTTCTCAATTTTGCCTCAAAATTGCTGTAGATGGATAGCAAATGATCTAACTAAGAAAAGGAGTACCAACAACCCTATGTTTATTTCAAAAATAAAATTCTACAGGGGTTTTCATTTTTATGGTGCCTTGCTGTTCGTTTTAAATCATTCAATTTATTTATTTGGGCTGTATTTTTATGCATAACTACATCATTAACAATGATTTGTAAACAAAAATACAAAAATGATAGGATAAATGAAATGTTTTGATTACTTTTTCTCTGTCATTGCCTTGAGGAGTCTTGCTTGTTGAACTGGAGTAGTCCGGCATGTGGGCGTGGTTCAGTGTTATCAGTCAGTGACGTGATATCATTTAAATATCGGACAAGTGTTATCGGTCATATTTAATGCTAGTTGCATGATAAAAATATATATAAGGCAGAGATAATTAAGTCGATTTCTCCGTGCTGCACCACTTTTAAACTTTTCAAAAGAAGATGGTCGATTTAGCCACACCCTGATTTGGTATTTTACGTTTAGAGCGTTATAATTATGCATTGGCAAGAAAACTTTACACGTAAAGTCGTGTATAAAGCCAATTTCTACAGTTTAAGGTAAAGTATAAGCGCTAAAAAGTCCACAGATTGTGAATAAAACTATGGTAAATACGACATAGGGACGGAGCATTACGTGTCTTTCACCGAGTTCTAGTATTGTTCTCTGATTAATCAGAAAGTCTGCTGATGCTGGATACAATTATGTCAGCCAAGAGGTTTGCGGCATGACAATAGAGGGTCACTTTCCATACTCCAAGTGGATGTGTCAGAAAGGTTATTAGAGCTGATTTCGTTGTCTTTAACTTATTGTAATGAGTATATAATCAAATATAATTAAACTTAAACCATATTAAATCACTGAACAAATAACTACCTGACCAAGCGCTTACCCATTATGCACACAGGAAACCAGCACAGGAAGTTCGTCATCACAACCAACGAGAGCTTTCTTGCTATAGCTATATCGTCGCGTTTTTGTATAGCGTTCATAGCACGCCGAGCTTTATGTATTTCTCTGCAAAGTAAAGCCACTTTAATTTCCTTTAGTCGGTAATCCTACTTTCAAATAATTATAGAAGTACACAACTAATTTACATCATAGTTTTTTTAATTACTATGGTACACGTATAACCGTTTCAATACTAAGACTAAAACCTAAGACACTGCTGCTGCTGCACGTACTTCACTCTAACAACCTGTAAATGAAATTGCTTTTGATTTGAATTCTTAGTAAACATCCTAAAACAGTTCGCGCACATGAGTTGCTGCCGTCGTATCCTAGAGATAATGTAATAATATAAGCAATGATCAGCTGTGTTCATATTTGTTATCTCCTGTAGTTTTTAACGACTGCAATGTAGCCATTTTGTCATGAAATGACGTCACGTTTGCACTTAAATATTCCAGTGGCAACTATACGATAAGCGCCGTGCGCGTGCAGCGCTAAAACTGCTAAAACTTCAGGAGGACGGATAAAACAATTGTTCTTTATACCAAAGTTTTACTATATCTCGTAACACTCGTACTTTAACCAAATAATACTTATACATTGAAAGATATTCTAACCTGAAAATTAGAATCTGTCCAACAGCGATGAATATAAACACGAAAAGGTTTAGGAACACGAAGATTACTGTAGCGTACTCCCATCCTCCACGTCTATCAGTGGTCAATGGATGTGCAAGACAAACTCCAGATCTGTAGTGTTCAGTGGAAACAGTTATTGTGAAACGTTCTGATTGGTTAATTTTGTAATATTTATTATTATGTGCATCATGTCAGCAAACAGAACCAAAATAGAATCTTCTGACAAGTAAGCACATTTTGTTCACGAATGTTGCAGCAAAACAGATAAAAGTCATGTAGTATGACCCATCTTCAATGTATAGGATTTCACTACAACACTAGATAAAAGCGATGGAAATTAACCCTCAATAAGTTCACCAATACTTAGTTCAAACGAATGGCGGGTTGAATGGTGCAAATGTTTCTCACACTTAATTCTTTCAAAATGTCAGAGAAAAATATATAACCGTATTGCTTCTAATTTTGACAGATCACTGTACACCGTGCAGTTTTAATCTTAATACCAGCAAAAGATATAGAGGTTGCACGTGTAAATGTATATCATAAAGCATGATGAACTGATAAGTCCGTGTATGGTAAACTCCGCAACTTAAATGTAGATAAAAGAGGATTGTTATTTTCTAAATATTACTGTACTTACTTCGTGTAAAATTCCTCGTCGAAATACGGAATGCCAACCAGTGGCACAGCTGCGAGTAAAATACATGCACCCCAACACACACGACATGCCATAAAGGCGCTCTTTTTGGTAAATCCCACTCTTTCTAAGGGGAATCGAATTGTGACGTATCGGTTAAAGGTGATTAAACACAGGACTGCACCGGACATTTCATTCGATATAAATGAGATAAAACCTGTAAATTGTATTAGAAAAAACAATTACTAATTAAGGGATCTTATCCAATGTTTTACACAATGCATGAATGAAAATAATATTTTAGAATCAATCCATAATTAAATTTCTAAATAAAAAACTTAAGCAGAAAGAACACAAAAAATGACATTGCCTGTGTGTTAGTATGAAGTGAATGTGATTTCAACTACTGTCTTTGTAAAGGTATTCAAAGACATCTACTTTTTAACAAGATATCTCCATTTTTATTAACTCTTATTTCAAAGATATATCTACATCTTATTGAAAAAAAATGTTGAGACATGTTGAGACACTGTCTCTTTTATATATTACAAGACATTTATTGTCACGTGACCCAATCAATTTATTTGACCATCCTAGGCATGCCAGAATACCCCGTCTGCTTTCGTTATAGTCGGTCAGAAACTTGTAGGTTTGATTGAAGTCACCTACAACAGTTCATTTTAATGGCCATCAAACGTAAAACACCCTTGTATAAAAATTACTTATACTCAAAGAGGAAAATGACACTTTTAAAAATAATGTCTGTATTTGAATGCACTGCGGAGAAACGTCTGACGATTTGTAGTATTGAAGCATATGATTGAAAAAATAACATAGATTCGACATAAACATTTAATAGTTGAATTTTGATGATAGTTAATCTTTTTGTCCTGAAGGCACGACTTCTAAATTGTACATCGAGTTTTAAAATCAAAGCCAGACATTTAGCAGAATTCAAATGGATTAAAAATTTACAGTCACCGTTTCCGTTGGGCTTAAATGATAATATTTATCAAGAAGGTAATATCTCTAAAAACCCTGATATCGATATATTTTCAATTTTAAATATTAGGAAACGTAAATCTAGGTCTCATGGAATTAGACGCAATGGTAATATTAAGCGTAAATCAAAAGTCAATATTTCTGTTGCAGACCTCGATATAATTCTTTTCAAACTCTGGTAGACATTCAATGCTTTCTCGTCTCACATCTTTATCTATTCAGTCTCTTAAAAAACTAGACGAGGAAGCGGACCAGTACGTTATTCAAACAGATCCGTTTTACACTGTGTCATATCTTATCCAAAATTATACACACACGTTCTCCGTCCACACATTGACACTCAACTGATCATAATAGACATTTTCTTAAAATTCATTTCATTAATAAAGGTATTGACTTCATCGATGTACCCAGTATATTTCGTGATAGACGTGTCATTGATTCTGTGCCTAAGTATTTCCGAAACTCCGAAGTTCCTATTATCTGTTATAAATATAAAACACCTGTTAGAAATGTTATATTCAATTACAATAAAATTGTTTCCGACCTAGATGTTCAAACAAATACCCCTTCTTACTGCAAATGTAAAAACTCGACATTTTGCTATTCAGATGCCGGTCATGTCATCACTGGTAATTTTGATATTATTAAAGACAAGCGTATTCGTAATTTATTCTTTAAAGGACCAAAATACAGAATTCCTTCTACTATTGATTTTCATGCTTGTCGTGGTCATATTGCGGAATCCATCGAAACTTTTTTGTGTTAAATGGTGTCGTCGTGAGAATGCTGATCCAAATGCATTAACGTCTTGGAAACGAAGTATTTTTAACATTGTCGATTCTCGTATAAAATTTTACCAAACAAATGAACACCTACTTCCATCAAAACCCAAGTTTACGTTAAGACATCTGAAAAAGGAAACCAAGAATTTCTTCTAAGTATGTCTTAGTTCCAGCAGACAAGGCGGCCAACAATATTATCATCATTTGACGCCTACATTATATTAATGTTTTACAAAACGAACTAAATAGCACTAAAGCTTATATATTGAGTCCTTCCGTTGAACAAAATGTGGTAAACATTTATTTTGGTCGATCAAAAATTCTGGCGAAATCCTGGATAAGTTTAAAGTTAATAATTACAAAGTAACTTCAGTCAGTACATACGATTTTTCTACTCTGTATACCACTTTACCACATAATTTGATAAATGACAAGCTAACTGCCCTAATTCAAAAGACTTTTGCCAGGGAGAATGCTACATTTCTCGCCTGCAATTTCGATAAAGCTTTTTTACTAGCTATATTGTTAAACATAATACTATGTGGACCTGTGACGAAGTTTGTAAAGCCCTTTTCCTTTTTATTGAACAACATTTATATAAGGTTTGGGAATGCAGTTTTCAGACAAGTAATCGGTATTCCCATGGGAACAAATTGTGCACCCCTTGTCGCAGATTTGTTTTTATATTGTTATGAAAGAGACTTTATGTTGAGTCTTTTCTCCAGATACGCAGGCAGACTTATTACTGCTTTTAATAATACATCACGCTATCTGGAGATATTCTTAATATGGATAACCCGTTTTTTGGTCAATTGGTTGACACTATTTATCCTCGGGAACTCCGGTTAATTAAAACTAACAATTTGGATACTGGTGCGTCTTTTTAGATTTACATCTCTCTATTTATAACAATATTATACATACCAAAATTTATGACAAGAGGGATGATTTTAATTTTAATATTGTAATTTCCCCATTTGGATGGGGATGTACCTTATGCTACATCTTATGGGGTATACTTTCTCAGTTAATTCGGTTTGCCAGAGCGTGTAGTCTGTTGAGGATTTCAATGAACGTAATCAATATATTACAAATAAACTTCTTCAACAGGGTTACCGTTATTACAAATTGCGTAAATATTTTGCTAAATTTTACTATCGTAATTCTGATTTGGTTTTGAAATTCAATAGTAATCTAAAGACTCTTCTGCGAGAAGGTATTTCAAAACCCGATTTTTATGAGGATGTGGTTTACAAACTTCGTAAGATTTTGGGTCATGGCAATTTTCCAACTGTATTTGCTAAAATTATAAAACGTTTTGTTAAAAGGGTTACGACCCAACTGTTTTGAGACACACCGCATGTTTGGTGTTCAACCCGTTTACAGTTGGACGCTATGCTTCCCTCTTTGATTGTGTCTGACGGAAGAGGGGGGGACTCTGTGATGGGCAGTTTTAAATCCCACTGGGACGAAACTGTTTTGATTTCTGTCCTCTGGCCTGTTTCGTCGGGCCCTTAAGCGTGTTTCTCTTGGTGCTCTGCCTTCTGCAAATGCATTGAGTACTACTTTTTTGGTTCTCAATGTTTGCTTTTTATATATTTATACCGAGCTTTTGTGTTTTACATACTATGCCTTTTGTTTCCATTGCGTGTGTTAGAGATTCACCTAGCAGGGATTACTTTTATTTACACTGTCCTGTGACTTTGGAACATGGTGGGGTAAGAGGAGGTTGGGTGCGCACCATAAACCGGTTTAAGCTCCCCAGTGGGTTTTTGCCACTGACCGTTCCAAGGCGGTGCCCCACTGTGTTCCGTTATTGTTCGTTTTGTCCTCGTGTGTTTGCTTTGTATGCTTGTGTGTGTTGGTGTGTATGTTTGTGTGTGTACATGATTGTGTGTGTGTGTGTGTGTGTGTTGTGTGTGTGTGTGTGTGCGTGTGTGTGTGTGTGTTGGTGGTGTGCCTTCTGGGTGCTGGGGGCTCGTTTTGGGGAGGCTGCGTTTTTGGTACGTGGCATTCCCTGTTTGATATTATTTTTGTTTTTTTTCCTCATGTATTTTTTGAAAGGCATCATCAATTTGTCAACCAAGAAAATGACTTTAGGCTCTCGTAAAACCTTACAGTTTTCTTCACAAACGAACTCAATCCAACTTGTATGCAATTGAACCGCTATTAAGAAGTACGCCGAGGGGCAAAATTTGGTAACTTACGAAAGACGATGCATAATACAGGTTGATTTATTATTTATAGTCCCAGCCGTCCGTGGAATATCTTCCCTGGCGAACTTGCTAAGACCCCAGTATGACTCCATGCATACTGGTACCTAATCAAATTTGATAATATAGGGAGTTTTCTTTCATCTGACAGTAACACCCAGTCAGGTTTATCAAAAGATTATGGCCCGTATTCTAAGTCAGAACTCAAACTCATACTCCACTTGAACTCACTGGAGGAACGCTCAAGGAAAGCTCGAGGATTACTCAATTGAGTGGCTGTCAAGTATAGAATCGGTATTCATATTCGCCACTCAACCTTGACTTTATGGAGTATACTCAAAGTTGACTCACTGCATGCATTCAGTAGGCAAAGCGTATTTTTTCACAGAGTTGGATCTAAATTAATTAAAATAATTGGTGAAAAAGAAATTATCTGTCATAGAAAACAAAGGATGTTGGATATATTAAGTAAAAGAATTCGGAGTTGCACACTGCTTGCTTGTTAATGGATAAAAATTAATTTCCAGTTACGGTACATTTCAGCTGCTGGACCACCTGTATTATAATGCAAAACAATGATTATATGCAAGGATTTATTGAAATATTTCTTTCTTTAACTGAAAATATAAATGTTGCCTTTTATTATTCATATTTATCACGGTCGAAATAATGCAACCCTACCGATAGATGTATACCGCCTGTGTATAAAAAAACATACAATACATGCATTAATGCTATTTTTAGTCAACTTTCGAAATTGGTTGTTATCAGAAAATAGAGCGACAGATTCCTTAGACGAAGTATGTGTCACAGCGACTTCCTCAATCCCTTCTATCGGCGCAAGTATTGGTCAGAACTCACGGAAGCAGTCATTTTCAGTTGCAAGAACTTGTTATACCGTCGCTTTAATATTTAATAATTAAATCTAAATGAAATACTATACAGTGTAACTTTTTAAGTGATCACCTGAGGGACAAGTAAATTGTTAAATTGTTAATAAAACGATCTCTTCGTATAACATGCGAACCTTTGAAACGACCGCGCAGGTGGTGGCGTATAGTGGCATTAGTGAAACGCGAGTATGTTTAAGCACTGCACTAATCGGTCTCTCCAGTAAGTTTGACTATATAAGAAAGACGCTTACGAAGTAAAACGTCAGTATAAGTTTGCGAGTAAGACAACAATACGGCTATGGTGCATTTGTTTAAGCATAATATTTAGTTAACTTTAGCATAACCGGTCACTACACAATCAATACTTCCAATGGCGCCTAGAAATCCTCCAATTTCTCCAAACTTCCATTTCACCTGAGCACAATCCTGTTAGACTGGAAAGATACTGCTGTTGAGAAGCAACTCCAGCAGAGACACGTCGATTCTGGATAAACAGAAATACACCAACTTCCTGTTATCAACATCTGGCCAGGAATGCCTCGGTTTGAAATAACATTTAACTAATTCCAATCTGTCCAAAAATAAATATGACACCATGGGATTAATAAAACTTTTGGAGCGTGGGTTACCCCCTTCTACCCCCTGCCTACCCCGGGTGACAAAATTGTGTCGCCAGAGCATATCTAGGGCCATCCATCATAAAAATGTATTAAATTTTTGCTAATCAGCTAATTTTAGCCATGTGATGGAACTCTGGCAGCAGAGACAATCTTGTACAGCCAAAGATGATATATTTATTTTTGTACCTTCTGTGTTGATAACATGTGTAGTTAATGCAAAATGGGTAAAATGCGAGTTGATAACCTAGGCATATGAGTGAGATCCACATGGAAAACATTTATACACATGCATCTTGTATAATATAAGGCTGATAGCCGAAAAAATTTAACTTAAAAAATTATCGTATTCAC
This sequence comes from Saxidomus purpurata, assembly GCA_022818135.1. Taxonomy (NCBI): domain Eukaryota; kingdom Metazoa; phylum Mollusca; class Bivalvia; order Venerida; family Veneridae; genus Saxidomus; species Saxidomus purpurata. The sequence continues at coordinate 48,237,130 of JAFMSR010000012.1, forward strand.
AAACAATACTTGAGTGCATCTGAAGTGACCGTGATGGCCACTCAACAAAACGTAACTATTTGGAGTGAACTCCGGCGAAACTTACCTTTATGAATACCACCTATGACTCACCTGAGCGATCCATGGTACCGTTAGGCAATTACACCTTCTTACAACTACTTTACTCACTGAGGGTTAGTTTGAGTTTCGACTTAGAATACGGGCCTTTGACTGTGTAAAATGCCAGTAGCCAAGAGGTAGGTGTGCGATCTTGCAGACCAGATACGCTATGCGAGCGTACATTGGTGCTTGAACTACTTTGCCACGTGGTTTCTGAATTTTTTGGAATGCCTTTCGCAAATTATTGTTAAGATGTGACCATTTTATTAGGTATGAATGTAAGCTTTACTTAATACTTATAAAATACCGGTGCAAATAGTTACGGAAAACACATCAATTGCTTTGCCAACTTTTTCAACATATAACAAGAATATTGAAAATCTCATAATGCATCAGCTAAATTAAACATATCATCAAAATAAAGTATACATTTTGTATGCTGTATCACACATCATTAGGGAAATTATACCTGCAAGTTTACACATTATTCCGCCTCTCCAAGCAATATCGTTCCATACATACTTTCCTCTGAAGTGAGCATCTGCGCTGCCAATGATAACCATATAGACACCCATAAGAAAGTCCGCTATGCACAAATTTGTCAAAAGGACCCCATTTCCCGTCTTAAACCCCATCCTCTCCGCAGAAAATCTGTAGACAACAGCAAAAGCGTTCCCCACGAGTGCGCAGATTCCTATAATCCATACAAAAGCTCTTAAACCTTCGTTTCTCATGAGGTCATCACATGAGGAAAATTCATTCCTTGCTGGCAAACACTGATGTTCCGGTACAGAAGAGGGACTAATGCAACAAAGTAAATATAAATCGGATATCAGATGTTGAAGTGAGTCCAGTCCTGCAAATACTCCACGAGAAAACTCAATGATTTTATTTCCTCGGAGATCAAGTGTATTCAGGTTGTGCAGCCCTGTAAAAGCTCTTTCAAGAAGTGTTGAAATGCGGTTATTCGATAAGTTCAAAGTTTGTAGTGAGTCCAAACCTTCGAAAGTGCCAGATGCCACAATGGAAATTTTCATATTTGTCATTTCTAATTTTTCCAAAGATGCAAGTCCGTTAAACGCTCCGGGATTAATCTGATGAAGATGTTTATTTCCATCAACAATAAGCCTTTTTAAGCGGGACAAATCGACAAAAATATCTTCTTTTAATTCTTTAATATTATTGTTGCTTATGTCCAGCAGTAATAAATTTCTCAGTCCCTGTAATAAATTCCTTTCAATTCTATTAATTCCGACCGAGGATAAATTCAGATTTGCAAGAAAGGTGTAATTTGAAAAATAATATTCATTAAGATTAAACGTGTCCGTTATAATTAGTGACCGAATAACATCCGTAGAATTTCGGCAAAGTAGTTCGTCGTCTTCTAATGGGCAGTTAGAGGTCCCATCACAAATATGACTTGAAGCTACATACAGTGTTGAATTTCGGCAACGAAGCGCGCCTACACATGTATTTTGCTCTGAAATTATTTTAGAAAACGATTTTTTTTTCAAAAACAAAACCTTTCTATACTTCTCTTTGCTTAGTAGATCGTCCAATCTGTCAACATGAATTAGTCGTTTCTGTATCACTACGCTACTAGAATATGGAATTGTAAGTGGATATATATAGTTTCATTTTTAAATAACGGATGATGTATGGTATTATTCATGACTAGGATGCACCATCTATAAGAATAAATGGAAAGAATATGTATTGTCTATATCAAGTAAAATACCCAAACATACTGAAGATGGGAGTGAAAATAACTCAACGTATGTGTAGTTACCATTACAGCCTTTTTCATCTTCACCGTGAATGCAGTCATTTACACCATTACAGATGTAATACAGGGGGATGCAGAATCCTGAACGGCACTTCACATAGCCCGCTGGACACTGAAAACTCTCTATAAAAAAGTAATGCTTTGCGTGGTATACTGCGATATTTGCGCTGCAATGACGAGAACAATAAAGTGTCGACATCTAGTCGAAAATGCATTGATCGTGAATTTAGATTTATCAACAAATGTTTAAGCTCATTTAATATTTCACAAAACACTTAACCTATTAAAGACGAATGACAATGGGAAAGAATATGTACAATGTATAATATATTGTAGCTGACGTGTGTATTACCATTTATCATTCAAAATGTCCATAAACTGAAATCAATGAAAAAAGTTAACAATCATTTTTAAATAGCTTTTAGCCTTGTAAATATACCCGAAAAGTTTTTCTATCATGGTATAACGTATACTCATTGAAACAATCTGATGTTAATTGGTGTTAAGATATTGTGTTAATTTTGTCTACCACAGTCTGTTACATGTGTGAAATCCCAACATCCTATAGGTCTTCCGTAGATATCATATTCGAGAACACAGTGATATTTAGGATCATATCTCGCTCCATTGTTACAAATATACCTTTTCTCTGTGGGTAAACCTAAACATAAAAAATGAGAGATCAATCATGATACATAATAATACTGGTACCATACTCTTGACCGGTCCTGTAATTAAGATTGAATATTCAAACTATTAACAACAGCTTTAGTGCCATTTTACTTTTACATGGATACATTTCCTCAAAGTGTTCTCTATATCTATGTTCTTGAATACAATGTCCGATTCAACAATAATACACCCCTCTTGCATTTGTTTTTATCTGCTATAATCGACATTTGTCATTAATCGGCAACTAACAACAATTGTTTGTACATGTATGTTCTTGCACGAAAATATAAACAAAAAGAAGTGAGAGCGTTCTCCAACAAAATTTCTATTATATGTTTTTTTTATATTTCTATTATATTCTGTACTCTATATTTAAATCATTAGTTTGGCATGTGTTATTTGCATGAAAAGATTTTTCCATACTTTCAAAGCACTCGAGAGGATGAAGTCGGACTTCATATTTTGTCAGCTGGTGAAGATGCCTTAGAACAAAGCCGAGACTCCGTACGGGCAGTCTTCTTTGATTGGTGATTAATATGTTATCCGTTTGATATTCCAAATACCTCATTGGATACCACTCCTTTATGCTCTTCATGCAGTTACAGCTAAAGTAAAAATTACCACACATATACTTTAAAGGAATACGTAGCACAAGCGCTTGAACAGCGTACAAGGCCAGTTTACATTTATTGTCTTAATAATAGTATTACTTATTCGACATAGATAATATAAAAACATCAGTTGGATATATACTACTACAATATAGAAGAATACTAAAGCAATAGAAACGATTGAAAAAATACTTTCATTCAATCTATTTTAAAATGAGTTTTAAGAAACTTTCTGCTTGAACCATAAATGTTTGCCGTAAAACGAACAAAGTATAACATCTGAGGAAATATGTGTATTTGTTCACAATTTACGTATCATGTAGAAATTTCAGTTTGAAACTTGTATATACATATATTTTCTCACAGTTTTATATCCAAGTCACACACCATTAAAATTGAATACAAGCAAATTCAGTGAATTTATATCCCCCGCCAAACGAAGAAATAACTGAAAAAGAACAACTGGAAAGTTTATTGGTTTGTCTGTTTCAGAAAAAGAAGCATTTTTTAAACATTTCACCAGCACTCTTGGGCCTCATCTCCGAGGGAATATATTTATCTTCAAGTTACAGTCATAAAGAACTTAATTGTTGGAAGTTAAATCAGTACTACTAGTTTCAAGAATTCTTAAGTTTCTATATAGAATAATTATGTAAGAAAAGTACTGTATCCCCTTAAGGGCCCCATTTATGTAAAAGTCCAGTTTCTAAATGTTTCGTTGTTAGAGAACACAATGTTGATTATTTGTGGTAAACAATATCAATTTATGACAAGCCTTTTCAGAATAAAGAAGCATTTTTAGAATTTCACCAACCCATTGGGGCCTCATCTCAAGGGGTATAGGGGTGGATATTAGAAAGAGTGATCATTAAATTTTTGAGCCAATTACAATTACAATTTGATCACCGGTTCAAGATAAGTAGAATTTTAATGTTTTCATACTGATTATAGAAGACAATAACAATTAAAGAGCAATAACTTTGGAGATACTAAACCAATCTTACAAAAAAGTTGGGCGTGCACCGCGGCATTATGCTATTAATTCATAAAATTCTATCCGGACATACGGATAACGCCAATACAATATCCTTCCGCCTGTGGCGGGGGATAATCATTCATTTATAGGATATTTATCTCTGGTCCTTTCGTGAGTTATAGAAAAGTGGTTCGTTATATCTCAATACACAGTTACAAATAAGACTGCAGAACAATTTTCAAAACATTCTAGCTAAGTATTACTGCAATAGAACATTTGCTATTTCCGGTGCTTAAGTTTTAAAAAGAGCCGCCTGATTAAAATTATAACAACAATTTAGAAAACAAAATGTACTACGAACTTATCATTAGTGTTCACATACTGGTTGCAACAAAGTCCTTAAATTATTTTCCACACGTTATAATATTTATAGTAGTTTTCATACCTTGAATTTCTATTGCAAGAAAAACTGTCCTCTGAATATGGTCTATATGAAACTCTGTTCCAATCAATGAGTTCTGTTGCCGCATACAGCTCATCATCGAAATTATACAGACATCTCGTTTCTATTCGTTGTGAACAGAATTCTGAAGATACAGACATGAGTGTGTTAGCCTTTATTAATATACTCATATTATTATTTCTTATAATGAGGCAAATGATAAAATTGTTGTTATTACACACTAGTATGCTTGCTTTTATGTAATTATTTTAAGAAGCTGTAATCAAAAGAGGATAATGATATACCAAATGCAGATACTGCTCCCCCCGAGGACTTTAGATCGAATGACATTTCGGAGTAATAAGATGCGCTAATATCCTCTTTGGGCGGAGAGCGGCCATTTAATGACTTATTTATTGCATAACATCTTAACGAATGGATGTTGTTCAACCACATTGAATTGTTTTAATGAAAATAAACGTAGTCTATGCACAAGATCTAGTAGAAAAATCGTATTTTGTTATCAACGGTTTTTCTAACATCAATCGTCGCACAATAATTTCTACCTGCACTTGCATTCTGTACAGTACGGTGTAATCGTTACTAAATGTCATTCATGAAATTAAGATTATCGCATTTAAAGGCAATCTCATGTAAATATTTTCATTTATAAATCAGCTTTTCTAAAACAAGATGTATTTCTACAGTTTATTTATTATATTTATCATTAGCACTGACCAGTATTTTGTTTAAGCATGTCTATTCCTTTATCCTCAATGTCATAATATACTGGCAGTTCCATCTCACCAGTTATATTTACCCAGTACTCTAACTTGTGGTGCACCCTTGAGACAACAGTACCAGTATGCTCGTCTTCTCCGAATGTACAATGAATTTTATAGGGCTGGGCTGAAAAGTTTCATTTCTTAATACTGTGGCACATTGGAGAGAATATCAATATATTATTGCATCACTGAATAGGGCAAATTGTATGTGCCGAAATGTTCATTATAATAACAAAGATCGTAGCATTTCCTATTTAAGAACATTTTGAAATCACTCAAACCATTGTCTGTTTCTTTACATCACCGCCCCAATTCTCAGTAACTCTCATTTTATGTATGAATACCAAAATGGTTACTTAAATACCTTAAGCCATTTTTAAAACTTTTAATAGATTAGAAGCTAAACAGTCTAAAAAGTCTAAAAATCAAATATATAAACTGACTTGGTCTGTTTGACATACCACTTTTTTCGAATGAAATGTCATAATAGTCTTCAAGAGAGTCGCTGTAGGCCAGCATGTCTAAGCAAGAACGACGTAAATGTCTGGGAGAACACACTACTGGCTCATCTTCGTGAAATGGTCCGTGGCAATGTACCACCTGGTCGCAGTAAAATATTCTTGGAATGCACTGGCCGTCTAAGCATTCAAATTTGTTTGGACAGTTACTCTCTTGAAAAAAAAGAGAAAAAGTGGTAGTGGCGACGGCAGCAGCAGCAAAGCAACAGCAGCAGCAGCAGCAGCAGCAGCTGCAGCAGTAGCAATACGATAATAACGATAATATGTTGCCACTATGTTTGTAATGGGTACAAATAAAATAAAATAATTATTTAAGCATAGGTAAAACACCGAGGAAATCTCTCAGAGATACGAAATAACAACCAGTCACATTCAAACCGGACCAGACGTCCAACTAGGGCTGCATTGAACAGAAACTGAATTATTCATTTCGGCTACGATTGATTAAGTATCATCAATGCAGCTTAAAATTCTCTAATGCACTGCCGAATTATGTTTCTTTAAACACTGATTTAGGTTTTCGGTCATATATGAATATAATGTACACATTGATTTAAGATGTGAAAGGACACTTACTCAAAGCATACGGCAGTTCGACTTTTTCTTGAGCGGGTAATGTTACACCAATATTTGAGTCTAATACGTTAACTTCAATCCAGCTGTTAAAGAAATAAGATATAAATTTATAAAGGATAGAGACAGACGAAACCTTTATCTTAAAGTATAAGAAGAGACTGTTATGAGGGTGTATTATTTAGATTTCATAACGGCACTAAAATATTCCAGACAAGTTAAGTGTTATGTATACTTAATAAATCAATATTACCTTTCCAGCTTGAAAGATACAGACTCATACGTATTGGAAGTGTGAATAATAATCGTGTCCAGAAACCAGTTGTCACGGAAATGACTTCCAAAATGGTACACTTTGACCATAGTCACATTCCCTATATCAACTGTTTTGTAAAAGAATATATCCACCTAAATTGAAAAAAAAACGCTGGTTTATAATTTAGTTTCGATAAATGTTAAGAAAATGATACTAAATCTGCATATGTACTCTTGCCAAGTCTATACTGTGAATGGCTTAAATGGCTTTGTGAAATTTATTGTGATAATTTCAAAGATTTGCAAAACTGTGCCGGGGGTTTTCCTTAGCTAGAGCGTGTTGTATTTTAAATGGCAAAGTTTGAAATTTTGTCAGCTCCGCGTTATGTGTTGTGCGACAATTAAAATATTACATATCCTACGGCGTTCAATGGTATTCTAACTGATTAAACCACAATAAATATGAATAGCAATCGGCGCGTCATAAAGGCTTAGGTGTTTTCTGTTGAAATAGTATATTTAGCTTATATTACTGAACGCGTTTCAACTGTTTGGAGTTTTAACCAATTAATATCTTTCTTATACAAACACACAAAAAGAAAATAAATCCAGTTAAATACTGACGTTTCCATTTTGGAAAGGCTGTTTCTCAAGGTCTGTAGTTTGTTTCAATTCGAAAATGCCAGTGTCGGACTTGTCGCCGTACAAGCAGATATACACTTTGTTTAGTGTACCAGAGTCCTGTTCGGAGCCTGTGAACACTTCTACAGTAAACGTAATGGGTTCTGCTCAATATAAATCACAATAAGGTTAAAATAAACATGTTGGAAATCACAAACTAGGAACGACAGTTCTAGCCTGTGTTTAAAAGTACTCAACGTCGTAAAATGAAACATGAAAATATATAAAAAGCAGAGCATTGGACATTATGAATAATTCAAAAATGATTATAAATAAACTGTAACAAAATTTTTTAACAGCAGGTACATTAAAAGCAAGTTTTACTGTTTCTTATGTCTTGAAGTTTATTTAATGTTGGTGATACCAGTCGCGAATAGGGTACTGCATTCTAAGAAATAACTATAGACATAAGTAAATAGAGTAAAGTGAAGTGAATGAAGTGTGACGTGAATTGAAGTGAACTAGATTGCATCAAAAGAAATAAAGCAAGATAATATGTGCTGGTTTTGCAAAGACTAATAGATCTTCATTACAAATTAGGTCTTAGTTTAAATACCTTTTTATCAAACGCTCAATATCTGAATAAAAGTAAGTTACTAACTATCTGGGAAGACATTTGATTATTTTTACAATAAAACATCAGTTAATAATACCTTCTTAACCTATATACTAGTAGCAGCGATGACAAACTGCATTAATAATGAAGCAAATATAAACAAACATACTAAAGAGAACAAAAAGACACTGTTCACATACAACAATGAAAATAGTTACAACAATTTTACAGAAACCAGAGACCTAGTAAAGGTAGACCTGTCTCCAGACTGTTAACTGATATATCACGGAATGGTATCCAGGCGGTTGTAGGGTCCGGAATAGCACAACCGCAATCAAAAACAAAAGGACCACGTTCTTCACTAGTCAGCGTGACCTAGAATGTACAGCATCATATAACCATTGAGACAATATGAATATAAAACAATGCTCCATCGAGGGCATTCGTGTGTTGCTTAAACTGTATAAGATGTTTTACATTTTTGCAGGTGTAATAAATGGCACGGTACAATCACTTTATATACAATTACATCCTCACTAAAACATCTGGTGTTCACGAAATGGTACATACATATAGTCTATTCCGATACACTGCTTTATGTTAACTATGGGTGAGTAAAACCGCTTTGGCTACATTTACCTTTTCCAAATACCACGGCGATTCTTCATCGGCTACCTCGTGTCTGATTCTTATCTTGGTTGGGTTTTCAATACTTATCACTGTTGTTGCAGACACCTTAGATCCTTTAACAAACTTGTACACGTGTCTATCTAAATGTATATACTGTGAAGAACCATTTTCAGAATATATTTTTATGAAAACATCCGATGAGCTGTCACCATCAAACACATCACTAGTATGAATTTCAATATGCCAGTTAGAACCTGTAAACATATACATAGATAAATATATAGGATCACTCTTTGTATTGAATAATCTTACAGTGTAAGAGCAGTAAATATCATGTGCAATGTACGTTGTTTTCTTATGAGCACTGTCCTTAGTTCATAGTATCTTGCTGATGAAACACAAGTTTTGAAATAGGCTGACCTAAATCTTCTGGTAATATATCTGTAGATTCAGTTGACGGCCACGTTATTTCAGACGGGTCTTAGAATATAATAAGTTAGGCCTTGACCGTCGACATGTTTATTGCCGTTATTAGGCAAGATACATAATAAGTTGTTCAGAAATAATTTATGACAGATTAAAAATATGACCATCAAAGCAATGCTTGCCTGCGAAACATTGCTCTTTATGACAAGGTCCAAAGCATGACCACAAACATTAAATCGAAGGTAAAAAATCTGGTTAATGATAACCTTATTATACCAGTATTCTTAATCGGCATATATCACTAGAAATGAAGTTTTTGGAATAGACGCCCGGTGAATTGAAACAATTGATGCTTTGATATAAACCTGTTCTATCTGGTCTAAAATACAATGGACAAGTTTTCAAGGGAGTATACATTCAAAACAATTTAATTAGAAGATACTTAAGTATTAAATCGATGACAATGTTATCAAATTGCCAGGATCTTTTTTAATTTATTGATATAGCTAAACACATTTACTGACAGGACTGTGAGAGACCCATGTTCTGTCAACTCTAAAACAATATTGATATACATGTATGTCTTTCTTTCGTATGCAAATCATATCGTCATGAGAAATAATTGTCAGAAAGCCTTTCTTTTGTATTGCAATATCACGGAAACAAAAATACTGCGCTATATTTCTAACATGTAGATTCTACCTTTCGATTCAAAAAGCAAAGTTATGAATGTTTTTGGTACAAGGAAAGGTCAGACATATTTCTGGTTATAATCAGAGCTACTTGTAAATGTTGGCTTGAGATGTCGGACGGAATGCTGTTTCAATAACTTACAGTCCTTTGAATATTTCTTCATCAAGAGCTTAATACACATCAATTAACTTTAGCTGTACTTATCATTATGCTTTATGAACTCCGAAAAATAATTAACACCTTCTGTGATCTCATCAGATTGGTCAACACAGTCTACAGCACCATCATTATGGGATGATTCAGGAATACATTGGCCATTCCAACATCTCCATTCGCCTTCTGTACATTCTGGAAATACTGAAACAAGACGAGTAATTTTACTTGTAACATATATTATTCTGACAGTGACATGGAATGGCGCTTTTCTTATGTCATGCTTTATAGCCTTTTGAATGTATCTTTTAGTTTAAATCATAATTTATTGCCAACTATATATATATATAGCAAATGGTTTCAGTCACAACTGCTCAACACATAAAATTCGACACTCCCAAATACACAATGATTACAGAAAAAAACATAAGGCTTCCTTCAAGTTAAATCGTTACAAGCACATAAATTTGAACGTAGTCGTTATTTAGATAGTAAAACGGAAATAAACATGTAAACGATAACACATAGTTACAGCATCCAATTTCGTCCACACCACTGTTGCAGTCATTGTGAAAGTCACATGTAAGGTTAATATGTATACAACGTTGTTCGTTGTCACCGCAGTATAACCTATTTGCAGGACAAACACTATTAGCTGCAAAAAATATTATATAAATATATCACAAGTTATTATTTTAAAGATACAATGTATGACAGTATTCTTTCATTTCTTTGCAAATCAAATTAAGGCGGGCATAACCATCATAAAACCTCAAAGCCTTCCAATGTCAACTAATAAATGAACATAAACAGTTTCTTACTGTTTGATTTTTCAGTAAGAATGTACAATGATTCTTATTCTTAATGTACTTAATGATGTAAATAAACATATCCTGTCACATAAAATAGCGGGTCCTTCCCCAACCCTTTATGGAAGAATAAATCTTCCGTACGCACCAATCATACCGCATTCCATTTCGTCTGAAGCGTCGCGACAATCATTATTCCTGTCACACTGCAGTTCACTCATTATGTACTCCCCGTTACCGCACCGGAAATAATGGTTCCTTGTCATAAGCATACCGTCCCTGTCTATGCCGTGATCCCTAGTTTCCTCATCAGGCCAGACTTAAAGCAAAACAGTAGTTTATTAAAGTAACCAGTGTATAAAGTTTTTGTTCTTGTATTCTTGTGTACTGTGGTTGTGTTTTCTTTCAATTTATTGTATTGTGATACATTACAATACATGCATATTGCATTCAAATAACCAGTCTCGAAAGAAAGACGTTAATATTAAATTATTATTACAATTACATTGTGGGACAAAGTTATCAATTAAGTTTGACTCGGGAAGAGAAGGTCGGGTTATTAACGCATGAGCTATTTCAAGAGAACTAAACAGTGATGTTCTATGTGTTCATCGTTAATAATTTAAAAAAACCTTACATTAATTTGTCAAAGATTACAGCGTCAAAATGGATTTAAATGATAACATACATTTATTACATCTATTTACATTTGTTACATGTCAATCATTTACAATGTTAACAGAAGTTTCATAAAAATCTGTTAAATGACATTTTGGTAAAAGTATCTCACCAACCTTTCCATGGAAAACGAATAGGCTGTTCACAGAAAACTAACGCAAGATATTTCTGGTTACAGTGTACGTCTGCCCATGAAGATGTTAATGAAGACCCCGAAGCCTCGAGTAAATCTTTCATCATAATACAGTTGCTATTCTCTAAGCCATTAGGTTCCACCGACATTACACTTTTGTCAAATCCCCTGAAATATTCAACTTAAAAGTAAGAACGTGACATGTTGTTCCTGATAAAGAGATGCTATCTTAAATATTGTACTTTCAAATCAATCCATAATGAATAATTCCATAAACATATAACTAGATACATAAAATATACCGATCTTATGAAATCCAGATATTTATCAAATTTACATATATACCGCTTTTTGTTGCAAATATACCTCTTTTTGTTACAAATATACACATATATACCTCTTCTTGTTACAGATTTACTCATATATATACCTCTTTTTGTTATATATATATACACACATTTATCTCGTTTTGCAACAGATATACCTCTTTTTAAAATATAAACATATGCTAGATTAATACAGATATCTCGCTATATAACAATAGTCCACAAACAAAACAAACCCCCCAAAAAAAAAAAACCCCCCCCCCAAAAAAACCCCAAAAAAAAAAAAAAAAAAACCAAAAAAACCCCAAAAAAAAAAAAAAAAAAAAAAAAAAAAAAAAAAAAAAAAAAAAAAAAAAAAAAACCCCCCCCCCCCCCCCCCAAAAAAAAAAAAAAAAAAAAAAAAAAAAAAAAAAAAAAACCCCACCACCCCCCCCCCCCCCCCCCCCCCCCCCCCCCCCCCCCACCACACAAAAAAAAAAAAAAAAAAAAAAAAAAAAAAAACCCCCCCCCACCACCAAAAAACCCCCCCCCCAAACCCCCCCCCCCCCCCCCCCCCCCCCCCCCCCCCCCCCAAAACCAAAAAAAAAAAAAAAAAAAAAAAAACCCAACCACCCCCCCCCCCCCCCCCCCCCCCCCCCCCCCCCCCCCCCCCCCCCCCCCCCCCCCCCCCCCCCCCCCCCCCCCCCCCCCCCCCCCCCCCCCCCCCCCCACCCCACAACCCCCCCCCCCCCCCCCCCCCAACAAAAAACCCCCCCCCCCCCCCCCCCCCCCCCCCCCCCCCCCCCCCCCCCCCCCCCCCCAACCCAAAAAAACAAAAAAAAACCCCCCACCCCCCCCCCCCCCCCCCCCCCCCCCCACCCCCCCCCCCACCCCCCCCCCCCCCCCCCCCAACAACACACCACCAAAAAAAAAAAAAAAAAAAAAAAAAAAAAAAAAAAAAAAAAAAAAAAAAAAAAAAAAAAAAAAAAAAAAAACCCAACCCCCCCCCCCCCCCCCCCCCCCCCCCCCCCCCCCCAAAAAAACCCCCCCCCCCCCCCCCCCCCCCCCCCCCCCCCCCCCCCCCCCCCCCCCCCCCCCCCCCCCCCCCCCCCCCCCCCCCCCCCCCCCCCCCCCCCCCCCCCCCCCCCCCCCCCCCCCCCCCCCCAAACCCCCCCCCCCCCCCCCCCCCCCCCCCCCCCCCCCCCCCCCCCCCCCCCCCCCCCCCCCCCCCCCACCCCCCCCCCCCCCCCCCCCCCCCCCCCCCCCCCCCCCCCCCCCCCCCCCCCCCCCCCCCCCCCCCCCCCCCCCCCCCCCCCCCCCCCCCCCCCCCCCCCCCCCCCCCCCCCCCCCCCCCCCCCCCCCCCCCCCCCCCCCCCCCCCCCTAAATGTATCACCCGGAGTTATTCCCTATATCTGTAAAGACATGGCTGAAGAAACTTACCAGTTCGTATACATATATTTCTTTTTATATGAATCATAAAGTTGTCCGTTTGAATGGTTCCGTTGAAGCCCTGAAATAAAAAAAAAAAAGAAACCCTGCACTAAGTCACAGATTTTATCTGCCTACAAAATCCCCATATTCAATTTAAGGGAAGCCGCATACGTCAAGTTCACAGCCGCTCAGAGCCTTCGAGTTCGAATTTCGATAAACTTACTGCTTTTATATTCTAACACAAAATGAATTTAATTCTACTGTTTACTCTTACTTTGAATCCGAATTTGAAGTCAATTCCTTTAAAGTAACGACATTTGAAAGTACTAGGTTCACAATTACAAGCTCATTTTTAACCAAAACGGATGTCTTACCAGCAATATAATCTATACCTGTACCAAAATCATTCCTAACTTTGCTTTTTAAATCGATGCACATGTTAGAAACATAGCGAAGTATTTTTGTTCAATGATATTGCAAAAAATAAGAAAGACTTCCTGTCATCTCTTTTTCATAAAGAAATGTCTTGAATACAACGATCAACATTGTTTTAGAGTCAATAGAACATGGTCATTATCCTATCAGTAATTGATTTTTGTATAAATCAGTAAAATCAATGTTATCCTGGGACTTAGATATTGCTTTGCAGTCTAAACATTAACATTGATGATTGTAGGAGAAGGGTATAGGATCTAATAGAATTTTAGTAATTCTTTTTGTAATATTTGTTTTATAACATCAAGCAAAATTATTTGATTACTTGTGCTTCTGCAAGTTTTACCTAAATATAAATTGCAAGCAAACTGAATACTATCAGTACAACTTATCCGGGATTAAAATATGGGTTATTTGCATTTTTGTTGAGTAAACACAAATTAAAAAATGACTAATAATGATACTAGTAGTCACCTATGAAGGTATTGTTGGCATCAAACTGCTCTAGAAGAGCACGTATTAAGCCGTCCTCGTGTCTGTTTTCTATTCTTACAAGTTCTCCACCATGCTGCGGAAATATCATGACAAAAATATATTTTTATTTAAATAAAAGTGTTTTGGAAAAGAAATGAAAAAATTGTACAAAATCAGGACTGTATTCATAGTGCCGTCATTTTTTATTTCATCATGTTTTATTCTTACTATTTCTCCATTACACTGTTACCCGAAATCTTGCAACTTGAATGATAAGTAACAAGTAATATCTTTAAAAAAAAAAGATGGTCGACGTAGGTGACGTAATAAACACATTTTGTGTACACTGCTTATTCCGGTACCGAAACGCTAGCCAATAATCAATGACGCTAGATGTCCGGCCCCGGACAACACCTCGTTGAATACAAAAGTTGATCTTCGTACTGTCCAGAAACCTTGACATAACGTGTTCTGTTTTTTCTTTTTTGCAACAGATTTATTATAAATAACTATAATAAAAAATATACACATTTTGTGTTTCAGAAGGCCGGGCAGTACACTGCTTATTCCGGTACCGAAACGCTAGCCAAAATTTGCAGATTCTGATTGGTCCATTATAACGAAGTTGGTTAGCAACGCGTCCATACCAACGGAAGTTCAAATCAAAAGTATACGACTACGTCGAAAAAAATTTCTACCATATATAAGCTGACATGAATCAACAAAATAAATAGATATTATAAGGACACATAGCTAAAACTGTGTTACTACAGTGTCAAATTGATATATCTAAAACATACTTGTTTACATTTCCTGTATGCCTGGTTCCAGCTAATCAACTCATTTTGATATAAACTCTCAACGTCTATCAAGTAACATTTGAACGGATACTCAAGGTATAGCTGATACTTGTAAGGGTACAGTTCCCGCTCACAGAAATGGAAAGATGCTGAAAAAGAAACGGAACCTGTATGTCGTTTTGTTTGGTGTATTATTGTCGATGTTTATGATTATTCCCGCTCAAAAACTATTTTTTGGGGCAAAAAACAGAGCTGTGACATTTTCGAACCTTACTTCAACATGCAATGTGTTCCTACAGATGTGCAACATATATCCATTTTCTGCCTTCGGTACGCAACTATTTCGAACAATTGATATTAATGAAAGCTTCACTTCAGACCAAAAATATACTCTAAATAACTCTACAATGTTACAAAATATCCCGTGTACATTGTAATTTATGATTCCTTCCTAGTCAGACTGATAACAAAGATAATACTCATACAATTATCATGAAAGAAATCTTCTTTTCCCGACGTGTCGATACCATTGGCAACAAGAACATCTAAGCCTGCAACATAACGCATGATGCTAATTAATCTTCATAATTATATTAAACTTTAAAGTACGCAGTTTTTTAATACTAAATTTTGATTCAGATTTCAATGTTTGACGAAAGGCGTTAGACTTTATGTAAGAATGTAATTTCATAAAAAACATCTAACTGAAAGTGACAGAACTCAAAATATAAGACCAAATTGTATGTTTTAAAGATTGAGTAAAATAACGAAGTAAAACTGTGAGTGTATTTATATTACTGTGACATGTACATCCTAGGTAAATATTTATATTTATGTGACATGTACCACAATGTAAGTTCATGACGTCACAAATCAGCACGGACTTATACATTGACATACTGTACGCCTCGAACAAGCTCACGTTTAGCATCTATTTACGGATCGCAATCTGAAGATCGCAAATTTCATGAAAGGGCAATAAATATTTTTATGTTCTGTGATATGTACAGCCTATATGTTATTTGGATTTTTAGGTGGTATATGGGGATATATTACCCGCCTAGACTTATATTACCCGAGCCGTAAGAGGAGAGTAATATTCTGTCGTGGCGGGTAATATATCCCCATATATCACGTCAAAAACAAATAACAATTTTATTACCCTTCCCTTTCTTAAATATTGAAATATTCTGGTTATGTTTAATTTATTTAACGGCAGAACGTAAGCAGACCTTCATATCCCCTAATGATACCTGAATGTCACTTCATGACGTCACAAATCAGCATGGACTTATGCATTGACGTACTGTATGCGGCGAACAAGCTCACGTTTAGCACGGGGTACAGTAACGGGGTTATATCAAGTGTATATTACCGGCTTGCCAAATATCAATATCTATTTACGGATCGTTGACCAAGAAGAAGACTCCAAATTTCATGGAAGGGTAATAAATATTTTTATTTTATACCTATAACTATTCTGCCAAAAATACAGTCTATATTCAACATTTCAATACGGTCTGATAGAAAAAAAAATCCATATTGTATGTACGTGCAATACAAATAGCGCGGCATAATTTGTAAGAGTGCATTCAATCGGCCCTAAATGCACATGACGTAAATAACGTCGCTTTTGACTGGGTAGTTACCATTTGTTTATACGATGACGTCAGTAAAACGACGTCGCACACTACGTATATTTCGCGCTAAATAGGGGTTTTCTTCAATTTTATGCTTAGCATGTCATTTTGATTTAGTTTATTCGCGCAGACAAGTGTCTAAAGGTATATATTAAAAGGGTTATTAGTATAGTAATGTGGTCCATAAGCCGGACTGGCTCTCGTCGAGGTCGGACCAAAGTCGTGCTACGCACTCGTATGATCCGACGCACGACTCGAGCAAATCCGGCATGCTGGATCACGTTACAAAACCAATTACCCAATTATATTTCTGTGTCGAGAACAGCCTTGGTATACTATTAGTTATACAGATTCTTGACGGTGTATACGGACTCGTATAGCCTGTTCGTGCTGATATTAGCCCGAGCCGTCAGGCGAGGGTTTATATCGGCATGAACAGGCTATACGAGTCCGTATACACCGTCAAAAAACTGTATAACGAATTTATAATACCGCAGATTTGTTTGGAAGAGAAGAAAACCAGATTTCTACCTTAATTGTTGTCGAAATATTACTGTTATATTTATAAATGACAACAAGACGATACCCATGGGAGCCCCCAAACCTTTAACCTTCGTATGATTCCGTACGGCACTCTTAGTTTTTTCTCAGTAGATCTAATTCAACTGAAAGAAAAATAATCATGTGGCTTAAGGTGTTTTCGACCCGAGAGCAAAATATAGTATGGAATTTTGTATTATTTGCAGTCACATAATAGGCTAATTAATTTCCGTTAAATCGGTCCCATTTCGAATTTATTACGTCATCAGTTCAAGCCTACGTCACCGAGACAGTATTTTTTGGTAGACATTTTTAGCGTGTGGACTTGATAAACACAGATTTCTTTTTAATTTATTACTTCGGCTTATTGATGTGACACAAAATAAGGATAAACAGCGTTTTATTGGAGTAGGAATTCACATTATTTCAAGACAATTGAAATAGGACTACAGTAGTGATACATAAACAGGATAGAAAAGGACTTTTGTTTTCAGATTTTCCCTCTGATCTGGCGGTATTTTATTTCGTCGTTCCAGAGGTTGAATTTGTACATGAATGTCCTGTCAGCAGCCGTTAGTTGCAAAAAGGAATACCATTAATTTATACAGTACTTATTTGTGTCAATGACAGTGTTTTCATTTTCAAAAAACAACATTCCACTGGGATTCATGTAAAAGGAACTTGATCGACTGAAATGAGATCTTGTGTCCGTAACCCGTTTTGACTCGGGAGAAACGAAGGTAAATATACTATCTTTGTAAGTTTTAATGTCTATCAATCTGATTTATTTTTCTAAACAACGTGTGCAGTTCTTACAAACGTCGGGTGAAAAAATTGAATCGGTGGAACGGCGGCCATTTTGTTTTGAATGTAAACAATGTTTACAGAGCTTCTCTAGCCAATCAGAAAAGGCAAAAACGATGAGGCTCCATATTGGAGACGGTAGATACGGGATTGCTCACGGTGTATACGGTCTCATATACAGGGGCTCTTGACCAATCAGAATCTATCAAATTGATCTGCGGTATAGAGAATATTAGGCTACTGTCTTTTGATAACATGTGATATCAGGTGAGGTAGATGCGGTCGATAAAGGCGAGGCTCTGCCGAGCCTTTTCCGACCGTATCTGCCGAACCTGATATCACATGTTGTCAAAAGGCAGTTGACTAATATTCTATTTATCATGCAAATCTTCATATTGTATATTTTTGACACTTTTAGGGGCCTAAAATAGAATAAATACGGTATTTATAAAAGAAAATGATTTCAAATTACTACATGTGCCTCGAAAAATAGTTCTACATTTCAAAGGACAAAAAATATAAAAACGACATGAATATAGCTTTATAATAACCTTCATGAGACTATTTATAAATGTTTTTCTGTTCTAATGTAATGATATTGTTTTGCAAACAAAATATTTGCAAAGACACACGCAATAATTTCCAAGTAAAACACTGACATTTCAAAAATGGCGGCGTGGGCTCAACACCACTGGGATATTCTAATTGTAAACAAACGAGGAACTTGAGAGTTGATGAGTGAAAAGTGAGCTGTTTAAAGACAGTTTTCAACTTTTGATAGGTAGCTGATAGGTTTCAGGCCATTTCAACCACGCATTAAGAACTTACTGTGAAAATTGGATAGTGATAAAAAAAAGGAAAATCAACTTTTTCTCAAATTTTGCCTCAAAATTGCTGTAGATGGATAGCAAATGATCTAACTAAGAAAATGAATACCAACAACCCTATGTTTATTTCAAAAATAAAGATTCTACAGGGGATTTTCAAAAAATGAAATGTTTTGATTACTTTTTCTCTGTGATTGCACTTGAGGAGTCTTGCATGTTGAACTGGAAGTAGTCCGGCATGTGGGCGTGGTTACAAAGTGTTATCACGTCAGTAAGTGATATCATTTTAAAATATCGGACGGGTGTTATCGGTCAGATTTAATGCTAGTTGCATGATAAATTATAAATATACTTATAACAGCCGAGGAATATTGTAGACAAAAACTGATATGGCTGGCCCGTATTTGTCTTTTATGAAAAGGGAATGTCCGTTTGGTAAGTAAAGAAATTATTTATATCCATTAAGCATACTCTCTAATTCGATTTGGTCGGTTGGAATCATGTCAAAATCCCAGTTTACGTGAGAACTCCGTGGGTAAGTAGGTCCTTATTTTCAAAACAGACATGTGTTTTTATGAAGCATTATGTGTAAGAGATATTTCCTGAAAGTATGACATCATTATACACTCAGTTCCAAAAGAAAGTGTGCACTTTTCTGTGATTTTTCATCGACTACTTTCCTGAAAGCCTATATATTTGGTACCAAAATTGAGATCTGTTTACGTACAATATGGCGAACATTTTAGATTTTGCAATCGATCGATGACAAATACACATGAGATATAGTGTGCGAAAATTGAAGCCGGTACGTCTGCTAAATATTGAAATATTTAAAATTAGGAAGTGCACACTTTCTTTTGGAACTGAGTGTATTGAAAACTGACAACGATATAGCAATCAAAATCCACATATGCTAACAGAAAATAAACAGGACGACATGGATGGCATAAAAAGTATTTTGATTGATCTATTGTTGAACATTATCGATTCAGATTAGGTAAAAACAGAAGTATTGGGGTTTTGTTTGCAATTTTAAATCTTCGGTAGGTTGACTTTATCATTTTTTGCAACAAGTATCGCTTTCTTTGGTAATATGAAATCTTTATAATACCATTACATCAACACATTTTGGTGATTTGACGTTTTTTAGAATTTATGAGATATTCTTGGTTTCGGTGCATTTTTTTATTTGTGAAATGGATGATTTAAGTATATTTCAAGTGTATTTATAATCCTTTGATATGCGTGAATTAATAAGTTTGCAATTCTGCGATGTGAACGATTTATGTGTATTTGAAATGCTGTGATATACAAGTAATGTTAGTACTTACCATCACTCAACATGGATACTTCTTTGTAAAACTTTATCTCGTATTTCAGTCGTCGCCATCTTAGAAGGAAACCTGTTCCTGCTGTACTGTTATCAGTGTAGAACTCAAGTCCGAAGTCAGTTTTTATGTATATAACCAAATGTGGTGGGTTGTCATTGCAGTAGCTGTAAAAGTTCATTCTTCAAAATTCAATTGAATTTGTCCTCAACATATTTGTCGATAATATTATTTCCAAAAGAAAAGATTCCCTTTGCTTATTGCAAATAACAAACAACAAAATGAGGGGTTTTTGTTTGTAGAATTTTGAACACACGTTTGAGTGGTATATTCAGTTGAACGTATTTGCATAATGTGGTAAGCTATTTAAACTTAAGTACATACTAGTTATATTTTTTATGTAAACCCTTTATTGTGACTACATTATGACAAGACACAAACATAAATGATATTTAATAAGAGTCTATAAGAAATTATCAAATGATAGGGTTGAAATATGAATATGAACTATGAAAGAAAACGCCGCTTTTAAGCTTTATCACATTCAAATGCATTCATAACACAAACGAACTGTAATTTAATTTCACTATCATAAAACTAAAAAAATTAAGAAGAATATTTTAGAACTTACACCCCGTTTATTTTCCAAACGTTCCGATTAGTAAAATCTTGAAGACCAACGCCAGTACTTGTATAAAGTGTAAGGTTATCTGAGTGGCATTTCTCTCCACCAGGTATATCAAAGTGAACAAAGTCAATCTTTAAAGGATGCAATGCTGAATACATCCAGCGACATACCATGTTGCTGCCTGTAATTGAAGTAAAACATTAAAATGTTCGCGGCGAAAAAGATTTATTTGGCTCTTGAAAAATAGATATAGATCTAAGTTCTTTTTTTTCTTAATGTGAGATTCTGCCTGAATGAAATTGAAAATGCAAACAACAAAATACTACAGTATCCATTTTAACCAGATTGATTATTGTTGCAAGCAAATATGTTACACCCGGCAGTATAAATGATACAAAAGAAAGACGGAAAAACAAATCTTTCAATGGTTTGGTTTATCTACTTCGTCTTAAATTAAAATTATTGGAGCATAAAATATTGATATACTTTATTTAAAAGTAGTGTCCTTCAGCTGTCGGACCTTACATCTGCATTTAGAAATGTCCAGTCCGGAATCATGTCACTTTAACTAACTTTGTTGTGATAGTTTAGAAAGTCGTGACGCGAGATACTTTCACTTTAGTGGTAGTTATCTTTGGAAATATACCACACAGAAAGAATAAGGAAATCAAAGGAAATACTAAATGTATGTAACTGTATGAAGAGCAGTCTCATAGTGTCCAGTTGGTAATGTGAGAAAAATTACTTACCGGTATACGAGAAAACACTAGCTCAACAATTATACTAAATATTTGAATGACATATAAAGTTAGACAGTTGCATGTTGCAAAAGCAATTATGTTACCTACAGAAGAAACATGGAAATGATAAAAGTATGGATGCAGAACCAAGAACTTACCATACAGCCCCAGATAGTTGATCGTAGAAATATAACCAAAGTCGCCTTTAGAACAAAAATTTAATGAGTAAATACTCGGGTTATTGCATGTCGACGCGTAGTTCCTACATCCCTTGTAGTCTGTAATGTAAGAACAAGTATTTTCAGAACTTGACTTGTATTGCATACAATATAGCGCATTCGGATTTGTTTGGCCGTTACTTGAAGCATTGTGCAGGTAATGGGAGATGTATGAATTTTAAGATTTGGGTAGAAACAACTGGTCAAACTTTTAAAGTTTTGAAAATAAAACATAAAACTCATCGGAATTTGCATAACACTTACATAAATGTTTAGTTCCGATAAGAAATATTTACAAGAAAGTGCACATTAATATTCTACATGTAAAGACGATTTCGGAGAATAAGTTTAAACTAGTTCGTTAACTTCATGAAGAAAAACAATGATTTGTACAAATTCCTAACATGTACCTGATTTTTCAATTTTCATTGAAAATACGGCTTTTACCCAGACATTGCTCCTTCCACAGGTCACAAAATTGACCAATAGATACTCCTCTTCTTCAAGATAAGTAACGGATCTTAAGAAGGATGACGCATTTGCATGCGTAAGTAGAAGGTGTGGTGTGTGCATTTGACTCTTCTCTCTGTCGCCTACTGACAAAAAGTCTACACAACTGTCCTCTTCATGATCTGACTGAAAGAAGAGACAACAACTGACTTCATTATACATGAAGGGATGTTTGGGTGGCAATGAACTCTATCCTAATATGCATTATGTTTTCGACAATAAGATAATTAGGATTGTTTTCCATTCTAGGTTTGAGCAAATGTGATCCTTGGTCTACGCCTGCCTGGAAGATGGAACATTAATGATCGAATGAGCATGCCATAAATAGACAAACACGTTTGAAGAGTATGGAGAGAAAATATTTCAATTTAGGTAAGGCGCTACTTTCAAATAATAGACGGAAAACAACCGCTCTGTCAAAGACTGTTACTTGTAATGTTTGTCATGCACTTTCTGCTGTTCAATAAAATATAAACGTACCTCTTTTTGCTGCGGAGTAGGAAACTGTAGATCTAAAAATGTAATCTTGACTGCAGAGCTATTCGAAAAAAATATTTTCCAAGTACATCGTAGATTGGGAGCATACGGAGTAGGGTAGCTTGGACTTGTTATGTACATTGGACTTTGTAGATCGGATTCAAAGCGACATGGGTACGCAGGAATGATGCCTGTTCAAATTTTGAGGTATATGAAATTGATTGTATGCAACATAAATTTTTTTACAGTGTATGCAGAACAGAACATATCCTTTGAACTGTATACAGTTTATTATCCAAATAAAAGCATACATTGCATAAGAAGCTTGGTCGCCTAAGAATTCTGACCATACGACATAACGTCACAAATTTTATTGGTTTTTATCTCAGCCAAACTTGACAACCAGCCAAATGGCAGGGGCTCTGGAGTTATCTTAGCCAAGCTTTACAGCCAGCCAAATGGCAGGGGCTCTGGAGTTATTGTCCTTGTACTGGTCACATGAAAGCAATTCAGCATGTTAATCACATCCTTAGACTCAAATTAACTATACAGATTTATTGCATTAAACATCTCATTAAACACCCCGGTTCGATTCTCGGCCGGGGCACTGGATATTTCAGAAACGCTTTTCAGTGTTTCCCACCTATCTGAGATGAACTGGTTAGAAACCCAGAGGTAGTCTCGCGTGTATCGGTGCTATACGCCGGGCACGTAGAAAAGAACCAAGGGCTCTATTCGTAAAAAAGCTAGGGTCTTGTACCCGGATTCCCTTGTATCTGCTTCTGTGTCTAAAATAAAGGACCACAATGGAAATAAGAGCTTGCTCTTTATTGTGTTATCCTTGGTACTTGGTACTGAAATAAATACAATCTCGTACATAATTATAGCGACATACAAAAATGCACAAAAACATTGATTTTAAAAGAAAAGCATATATTTACTAATATGAATAAATCCGCACAATATAATGCTGACACAAGGGCTACATATTGATTGGCATCATGAATAAATTAACTGCTAACTGCCTGGTATATAGAGAATATTAGGCTATTGTCTTTTGATAACATGTGATATCAGGTGAGGTAGATGCGGTCGGAAAAGGCGAGGCTCTGCCGAGCCGTTTCCGACCGTATCTGCCGAACCTGATATCACATGTTGTCAAACGGCAGTGACTAATATTCTATTTATCATGCAAATCTTCATATTGTATATTCTTGACACTTTTAGGGTCCTAAAATAGAATAAATACGGTTTTATAAAAGAAAATGATTTCAAATTACTACATGTGCCTCGAAAAATAGTTCTACTTTCAAAGGACAAAAAATATAAAAACAACTAAATATAGCATTATTATTACCTTCATGAGACTATTTATAAATCTTTTTCTGTTCTAATGTAATGTATTGTTTTGCAAACAAAATATTTACAAAGACACACGCAAGAATTTCCAAGTAAAACACTAACTTTCAAAAATGGCGGCGTGGGCTCAACACCACTGGGGTATTCTAATTGTAAACAAACGAGGAACTTAAGAGTTGAGGAGTGAAAAGTGAGCGGTTTAAAGACAGTTTTCAACTTTTTGATAGGTAGCTGATAGGTTTCAGGCCATTTCAACCAAGTATTAAGAACTTACTGTGAAAATTGGATAGTGTAAAAAAATGAAAATCAACTTTTTCTCAAATTTTGCCTCAAAATTGCCGTAGATGGATAGCAAATGATCTAACTAAGAAAATGAATACCAACAACCCTATGTTTATTTCAAAAATAAAAATTCTACAGGGGATTTTCAATGTTTATGGTGCCTTGCTGTTCGTTTAAAATCATTCAATTTATCTTTTGGGCTGTATTTTTATGCATAACTACATTATTAACAATGATTTGTAAACAAAAATACAAAAATGATAGGATAAATGAAACATTTTGATTACTTTTTCTCTGTGATTGCCTTGAGGGTCTTGCTTGTTGAACTGGAAGTAGTCCGGCATGTGGGCGTGATTCAGTGTTATCCGTCAGTGACGTGATATCATTTTAAAATATCGGACGGGTGTTATCGGTCAGACTCAACTAGTTGCATGAAAAATCGATAACGGACCGTTACCAAACCGTGGAGCAACGTTTACGGACATGCTACTGACAACGTGTTTACTGTTGGTCACTATTGCTTTTCAGTATTGTGTACGACGTATTTTGTAACCTTTTGATACATTTCTTTATTTTATCAGATATTAAAATTGTATCGTGACATATTTCTAAATTGACAATTTTGTATAAAACATGTATAGACTTCAAACTAGTTACCTTCTTTGTTCTCACGAATTCAAATGTCTTACCTTCTAAGCAAACCTTTTCTCCTGCTACCCACTTTGGGTTAATCTTCTGTATCATAGTAGATTCACTACCGCTGTATTGTGTAAGATATGTGCTGGTAAAAATATTGCATTCATGTCCTCGCATGTAAAAAGACCACGTGACACAGTCGTCCTTCTTCAAACAGTGATGTTCACAGTCAGTTACATTATCAGCTTCGCGGATGTCCAAAATTTTCACGTCCCTTGCATTTTCTGCATAGTTTTTAAGTTTGCCCGCCACGCCTACTCCGATCAAAGGGTGTTGGTGTTTATCACTACATAAAGGGTCTCGCAGGACTGTAAATACGCATGTGTTATAGATGTGTTTACAGGCATGTATGTCATTCTGACAAGGAATTCTGAGACACAATGAAAATAAAAGTAATAATTTCATACTATGTTAAATTACTATATCACAGTAAATGGTATTTAATTTAGTTAATTACACACTGTAAAAGATATATTACCATTGCTATTCTCTGTATAAAATGATAAAATGTGCATTTAAAGTTACAATAAATACTACAAACACATCATACAATTCCTGTCGAACGAAAAAGTATTGATATAATAGGAGTTGCAATAATAAGTCTGATATAATAATCTTAATGAGAAATTAATTGAAGATCTACGAGTTCAAACAACAAGGTCGATGACAAGGTACAGAAAGCAGTCCCGTGTGCTATCATTAGTTCATCAAATAAATCTTTATGGCACAAAATACAATGACTAACTCATTTTTGGACAACCTATCAGATCGTAGGTAAGGCACAATTGGTTTTCCGGTTCAGAAGATGTAAATTGCAATTGTATAAAACGAGCAAACAGTTTATTCCGAAAATACTTCACTGACAACTGATCTGTGCTGTCATCTCTTGCACTGAAAATCTGAAGAAAATAAAGAAGTCATGAACATTTTCTTCCAGTGTCTCTGAGACTTGCGAAACGACAACAATAGAAACAACGCAGAAATAGTCATGGATACAACCGTACAACTTATCTTAACAAACTGCAATAATGAAGGACAAGCGTCAATGACAGTTACATTTGCGATTGTTCATATCAGATCTAATTAGATGTTGACAGAATCGTTATACCGTTATCTACTTTTCTTGAAAATAAATGACAAACAATGGTTTCTAGGCTATTCATACATCAGTGTTGACGTCCAAATAAAGCTTCTGAGTAGAATAGTATACATTAAATTAGCGTTTTCTGATCGTTACTCGGTCAATGATTTTAACTGTGAAAATTCAAATGAAGAACACAATCTTGGACAGAAATTAAGGGGGTGTCTATGGGAGCAATAACTCGTTTGTCACCGCCTCCTTAAAGTATACGTCTCTCTCTTAAAGTCCCTTGGAAACAGATATTACCTTGGGAGGAAATACTCAATTGGCACCGCCTCCTGAAAGTCTGCGAGTATTCATAAAAGTGTGGAAACGGATAATTACCTGCTATGAATGACTACGGGAAAAAACTTGTTCAGCATCGCCTCTTGAAAGTCTGTGAATCTTAATGAAAGTCCCACAGATCACTGGAAACGGATATTTGCCTGCCATGGCAGGACTAACTCGTTAAGCACCACAGCCTGGAAGTCTGAGAGACTTTATGGAAGTGTCCTAGATCATTGTAAACGTATTATCACAGGCTGGGGATGTCTTCAGGAGGAATTACTCTTTTAACACCGCCTCCTATGCCTGCTAGTCCTCCTGAAAGTGTCTTATGTAGTTCTTTATTGATCACCGGGTGTTTTGTGGTCTGAAGTGTAGCATATGCGGTTTCTAGTGTTTTCAGGGTAACCCTAGGACAGAGTGAAAAGAAGAATATGACAGACTCCTCAGACGAGAAGTATGGGGACCCGTGGAAAAAACAATATCGATATCACTTTTAGTCAGATGGTGGTCATTGCCATCCAAAATGATAGATGGAAGCAGGTGTCCTTCATTTGTAGGACTTTGACCACCATCTTGAATTTTCACGGTTAAGGTCATTAACCGAGTAATACTTTACTACTCTTTTGTATGATAGTTTTAAGATATTGAAGATATAAGATACTTTTACCAATTTGAAGTCTTCTGAAGCTTTCGAAATGTTATGCCGGTCATATTTGACGATGATATTAATGCTCATACTGGAGCTGAAATTAAGCGCAAGCCCTTCAACTGTTGTTATGGCCTTTAGATCAATCTGAAAAAATATAATTTTGCATGTTTCGGTTAAAAAATATTTGTATGTTACAAGCACTTTAAATAGAAGATAACATGAACTAGACGTATCAAACGAAGATACACATTGATGTATACTAGAGCCAGAATCCGCCTTGCTTTATCTATTGTGCTTATAGTAGTCTGGGCTATTATCAACATATTGCACAATTCTCTACCGGATGTCTTTGTTGTTAAATTGTTCTTGAAGCAAGGAAATATTCCATTTTACGAATTTTGATCCTGTAAAATATTTGCACTTACATTGACAATGAACTCGTTTCGGAAACATTCTCCTTCCGGGTCGTTAAGCTGGTAGAGTCGTGTGTAGCTTGGCTTGCTCACGTCCACTTGATACCGCGCCAAATTGCCACTACCTATACCAAAATACTGCCCACATTCGGTTGCTGTAAATAAAAAACGAATAAAAAAACAGATATTCTATGCAAATATTTTTAACTGTTTGACTAGTTTTTACATTACATTGCGAACTCTATACTATATTTTTATGTAAAAATGTAAAACTGATTAAAACGCTGTTATATGCCAAAAGGCGAACAGGTTTTCTGGGCATGTATATCTTCGATAAAACACTGTTAAAGTGGAAGAAATGTTTTATATTGAAAATGTATTAGATCAAGTCTACTTACACAAATAGATTTCGCTTTTCTATCATCGTTCCTTTGAGTTCTCATTCTTATTATGCAAGAAACATATACAGAATCGTCGATATCTTACGGTTTAAGTTTGTATTAGTAGGACAATATATGAATCTCACTCTGTCTGTCTAATGTATGGTTATGGCATTTGAAATTGTCTCTTTGTTTATGTGAATCCGGGAATTCATGTCTAAAGTCAGTAATTGTTGTTTTGTTGATAATAAAAAGAAACAAACAGTCAACACTAATACAAGATTGGCCAATCAAACAAACGTCCTCACATACTGTTTAAATGTGTACCATGCAGTTACAAATCCATACGAATTCAAAGTCTGTATCTATTTCTTTTGGACGAAACCTATTTCATTTACCTTCTCCGTATATCTCTATTTCTTCAAAAGAAGTCTTTGTATCGATGGGTTTACTGTATTCGAGTGAAGCAGACGCATATGCTTGAACTGTTACGTAATATCCGGACAACGCCTGCACGCACCGCATCTCAATGTTACATTCATTCAGCAGATCTTCTATTTCCCAACATAACTGACCACCGAATGAATTAAATTGAGACGGAAAGTCATGGATCCACACTGCAATGTTTGACCATTTATGTGGATAGCTACCTATAAATAAAAGTTACATCTTCAAACAGAAAAACATATGAACTTGTGTAAGTGATAAAAGTAGTTCCACCGGACAAACAACACTCATATCATTACCAGACCAGAAGAGAGAGTGTACTTTAGCTACCATGTATATACTGTTGTACTCAAGATCACCTCCCAATGGGAACTGGTCCTTAAGATAAAAGTAGCAATTTAACACAATTGCTTATAAAGAGATATAACTATTCTGCGTAAAACAGACGATACTTCTAACTAGTAGATAATTCTTTAAATGTCGCAAACATAAATCCTCCGATTTTGTAAATGATATTTTTTCGGGAATTAATATCAAAAAGTAGCCTTTGTGACATTTTATTATTACATTATTTATGCATAAAAATCAAAGTACTATTTTAAAAATAAACTATCCAAAACGCTAAGATTTCACAAACGATATCAAGGAAGCAGACGACTCGTCAATGTATGGTATACGAATTGAAAATATCTACGAAGTTTGTTACTGATATTCTATAACTACTGCATATTATACCAAGGAGCTTGTGAAACATTTGGAATTTGTATATGTACATTTGTAACGTCTCCTGTACATTATGACAGCATGCACCAGATATCTCGCACCCAGATCCACGCGTAGCCACGGTTGATATGTTCTAGAGCTTACAAAGTCTGCAACATTGTCTTCTGAAAAATGTTCAATGATGAACTTAATTTTTACAATATTTATTAAAGTGATGATACCCTTCAATATGATAATGGCAATTGAATGTAATACATTCACCAATGGTTAAGTATCATTAAAAACAAGAATTACGAAAGTTATAGCTAAATATCATAAATATATAGTATATACAACAGTTTTATTCCTAATGAACATAGTTGAAAAATGACAAAATCTTTTTTGCCCACCGGGTCATTAAATGTTTTTCCATCAATTTGATATGATAGATTTGTGTTCGCATGCACTAATGAAAGAAATGCTTGAGCATAACTTACTTTCTTTTGATTTTCTAAACATTTTTCATGTTTGAAGAACTTTTCTTGACCGTACTTTTTCTGGTCATTTTGAGCAGTATTATAGCTTTAAGTTTAAATTCTGAAAGACGAATTTTAGTCCATGTTTCCAGTGTAACTTTACCTGCATTTTGAATAGTTTATGGTTATTAATTCAATTTCACCAGTCAGTGAGATATCTGTCATTAAATAGCGTATCTTCCTTTGTCCAGATAATTAAATTAAAAAAATGCATATACATATTTAGAAGATAAGATAAGAGGCTTAGATTTGACCCTTTTTGATAATTAAAATGTCAATTGTAATGAACAGTCATGACGGTTTTGCAACGGGTCAGATATTGATAATTACAGCAATGTATTGATATGCCGAAAAAGCCCGTTCTTCTAGAAAACTTATGACACTAAATTACGTAATTTATTTACCCTCTTGTATTGCTGATTGCTTTTAAACTTATCTATAACTGAGATTGAAGTAAGCTGAACAAATCCCTGGTTTTAGCAGTCAGTGTATGACCATTCCATGATAAATTATTAGATATTCTAATAATAAAAGGACGGAGTTACATGGTGGAACGATATAATCATGTAATACATTACTCACATTGTTATGAATCATGGAAAGAGACTAATACCTGTTCCTCTCCAGCTAAGACCATTTACTATTCCATTCAACTTAGCCTCTATCACGTTGGTTGAAACTGGTCGATGGTATGCTACATTTTGAAAGGCTCTATACATATACTTCATTGTATCATCAGAATGGATATCAGCTAAATAGAACAATAAGAACAGGATGGCTATCAGAATGGATATCAGCTAAATAGAACAATAAGAACAGGATGGCTATTTTAATCATACGTGGATAGTTTGATCCGTAAATTTATAAAGGTTAAACGGGTATTGAAATCTTTTTCTGCTTAAAGAAGTAAGAATTGTAACAGCACTATTGTCCAAGTAACTGTATAATTATCAATTAAATAGGTAATAAGGTAGGTTAAATTCTTCAAGAAAGCCACCATCGCTTGGAAACAGCACGATCTAGGAATTGCATTCAAACAAAATATAAGCTCGTCCATGTATTAAAGAACTATCACGGTGTACATCATCCTTTCATACTTTGGTTCCCTGAAAACGTTTTACGCGTATACTTTATACAAATCAGAAACGATAAGCAAAACTATCATACAGCAGTATTCTGGATCACAGTCCATTTTCCTCTGTCGGTTGCCTATTTTCGCATAGCAATTTAGCATACCACTCCTGACACCAAGTCTAAAATAGAAAATAAACAGGACTTATGAGCAATTCTAACACTATTGGAAATTTCTCATATATACACAAAGAAGGATTTGAGCGTGATAAAACTATTAAGTATATCACGCTAGGCGTCCGGAACTTTTTTTGACGGCTGAAATTCCCTCCCGTGTAATTTTCACACAACATGTACGAGTGTGAATGCGCTAATACGCTTGGATTGGTATTGTTGTGAATGAATTCACGTGATGTAAAACAAATAGTAGTAAAATTTACTACACTTCCGGTATCGCCAGCAATATCAGAAACAACAAAAATAAGACGAATAGCGTTATATTTGAAGAGTAAAAAAGAACAGCCAGAAACATGCCACAGGTAGGGTCCCGAAATTCTACGAATTTAGACAGGATTTCATGAAAGCGCAGCAAATAGTACTTTATTGAGGTTTAAAT
This sequence comes from Saxidomus purpurata, assembly GCA_022818135.1. Taxonomy (NCBI): domain Eukaryota; kingdom Metazoa; phylum Mollusca; class Bivalvia; order Venerida; family Veneridae; genus Saxidomus; species Saxidomus purpurata. The sequence goes on from JAFMSR010000012.1 coordinate 48,268,323, forward strand.
TAACGTGGTAGATGGTAAGGTTATTTTGGAATCGAAACAGTAATATATACTGCGTGTTGTGTAATGTTTGTAATTGTCAACTTCGGCTATTACTACGATATACATATAGTGACGTTGCTAAATGATATAGCCTTTTTTTATGATTGAAATCTATTCTAAGCATAACTATATTTCAATGATTTATATTAATGAAAGAGTTGTATTATATTTGCCATTGGGTGTAATAGACGTGTTGTTGTGTCCTACTTGCTAAAATATTTTATATAAGTTAGGCAAATACAAATAGTCTTAAGCCATATTTGTGTAGAAGACCAGCCAGTACATCTTCATACTTTCACAAGAACCACTTCTGTTTTACTTGCCATATGAATTGAAGCTCAGTATTTATCGAAATTGTCTTTCCGTTAACAGTCTAATTTAATATTCGATCTTCTGCAAACTGGTTGAACATGATTTTCGGTCATAATCAAATGATTTCAAGAACATATTTAAAGCAATCTCTTTTATTACGTTGCTTCATAAATATATTTTGCTATATTTACATAGGGTTTTCCTTGTGACATCATAATTGTATTGAATTCATAGATATTTGGCCATGAAAAATACGTTTGTAACTCATTCATGTCTTAACTCTACTTACTAAAACAGACGTATGAGAAAACTGGTACTATATGTCAAAAAGGTACAATATTGCAAGTCAATTTAGCTGACGAATAATTAAGTTTTGAGTGTTTTTGATGTAAACGTAGATTAATCGAGAACAATACCCTATACTTGGTTAGTACGCACTTAATGCGAATCGGCAACAGTATATTTAAGAAATCGTAGGTGAAAGACAATGTCAGACTTCGAAATTGACCTTTTAGTAAAGACGACATATTATAAGTTTTAAATAGCTAGTACATAATGCACGCGTCAGATCAACATTAGAACAGCCTTCATTAAGGGGTATACTGATTTTAGACTGGGACACACTCTTCATCGATTTCAGGTAATCGGGCTACCTTCTTAGTGGACGGATATTTCCCATTTTATGAACCAAGAATACTTTGTCACCTCTTATGCTATTTCCGTCAATTTCATTCGTTAACCTGGAAGAAGTTTCAATGCAATCTTAGCAATCAATAGGGATTCACAAATTTTAAGTAGTAACTACACTAAAGATCTATTACTGAAGTCATTATCGATACATAATTTGACATACAATGTAACAAAAGGCCACAACAATCATGAGAGAATCGGAAATAAATTTTCCTGGTTCTTGCTAAGATTGTCTGGCATTGACGAACAATACATTCATTCATTCTACAGGTATCATATAACAGTGTCATGTGAATAAGCGGGCGTATAAAACTCTGCTCAAATAACTGCTATACAGCATAATGCTTGATATTTCAATCTTTGGTAAAAAAGACTCGCTTATCTCATTGTAAGTCGATATGGTTACTATTAGAGGGTGGCTCACTTCAAACTAGTTGACATTACCTGGTAAAACAGAGTCCATTACTGTTTCAGTTCCATAGCCGTAAACTACGACTCTTATTCTAAGTATCTCTTGTAATGGTCATGTTATTGAGTCCAAAAACACGTCACTTTAACTTAGACTAACCCGTTCAACTTTTCAAGACTATTCCTAGTTGTATTTAAAAACAAATTAATATATTCAATTCCTGACTAAACCGTAAACGGGGACTGCCCCGTTCACAGCACTTTTAAAAAATTTTGGCCAAATTTATCCTGTCATTTTTGAAATTATACATTTATGGTCCATATTTGTCGCCTTTGCACGACAGGTTTAAAATAAGTTATTTTTTGTAATATTTGATCCACTACTCGATTTTAAGGACTACTTATCAACTGGTTATCAGTGTCTAAGACAGTTGTTCAAATATCTCGTTTCCGTCGTTTCGATTTTAAATAACGCAGCATCAGCTTACTAGCTTTTATTGCTCCACACTGTCGTCCTTCGAATGCAATGTCTTGTATCAATGCCAGTATCTGTAAGCTAAGTGTTTTGATTACACAGACAGTATTCGTTTCTCATCCCCAAGGTCAAAAGGGACCAGAAAATTCACCTTGCAATAAAGGCTGGTCAGTTATGAAATATTTGCTAAAATTCAGTACAATTAAAGGACGGCTATTAAACCTGGGGCTAATGTTTCCTTGTTCGCCATAAACTGTGAAATCACTACACCGTATAATTACGTTATTTTTATCAATTGGATACTTTGCCTTTTTTGTGTTATCCTTGGTATTAATGTGCCAGACATGGGTCTCATGAGCATGCTTTTATTATCTTTTTATCATTGTATGTATCATGTTTTACATGCTTGTACATTTTACCGGAATAAATCTAATCTAAATCTAATCATGCATACTTGCGGCAGTAATTTTCTTCTAAGATAATTGAAGGATCAATGCCAGATATCTCATTCCAGTTTAAACAAGGCAGACCGTTCTGTGTGAAATTGAGCCGACCTCTGTAGCTAGACCCCTTGTCAGTTGCCAGGATACACTCAGTGCGTTCTGATACATAAATAAGAAAAATGAGGAAAAAAATGATAAAACAATTTATTATAATGTTACATGTCAGTACAACATTTTTTAAATTGCATAAAAGAGAAAGGACATAAATTGTATAAAATAATGCGAAATATGTCACATAATCTGCCTTAGTAAAAAGAAGCGATCATATCACTGAGAATGCATTTTCGCACTGACGCCAGTTTCAGTGTTGCAATAAGTTAAAACAGTATTTAGCTGGTACATGGGAGGTAGAATAAAGTATTAAATAAAATAACGAAATAGTACTTTCTATTCATCATCGAAGCGTTTAAAATTAAATTTAAACGCGAAACACCAAGAGGGTGTGTGCAAAAAAACAGTTTACGCCCCCCTACATTCCTGATACATTATTTTGGACACTTCCAGTCAACAATAAATACAGCATGCGAGACAAATATCAAACATACTAAAATACTGCACAACAGGTCAGCACAATGTTATTTACCATAGTTTTTGTAAAAACAGTATGACAAATTAGCGATGTCGTTGTCGTAGATGAGACCTAGTGGTCTGTCCACAGCTGCATCTATACTCTGGTTGGTTGTCACGAAGCCGAACCATTCCGCTGTTACTTCTGTACCTTCCACCGGCTGGCAGTCTTTGCTATGTGAAGACTTAAAATAGACATAAATGTTTGAGGAGGTCGTAAGTGCTCCTTGAATGAAGCTGTAGGGAAGTTTTATTACTTGCAAGATAAGCTGTTGTCCGAAATCAGAATCACCCTGTTCACTATAACTATCCTTCAAAAATAATTTCAGTTTTGTACAGATGGGCAGTTTGTCAAAGAATCAACCAAATTAAATCTATTTATCCTACCATTACTGCTTTATTGGTACAAAAACATGAGCTTTACACGACAGGCAGGCTTTACACGGCAACGGATGCCCATACTGACATTCTTTTTGAGCCGCCAGTTTAAACATTAAAATTTCTTCATTGGCCTTAGCAACAGCTGATGGACTGTTTGTCGTTCATAGAGTATTGATTAAAATGCTGACACAATGAAAATACAAGCATGAGTTATTTTGTAAAATTATTTAATTCTCATTTACTAACAAATGTCATTTTCAGAATACTTGTACACAAATAATTCTTAACTAAGAAAAAGTTGACTAAAATTGTTAAAAATTGACATTTTTTTCACTATTTTGTTTTTAAATGTTTCTCTCTGTGCCAAAATATATCGTTATATATAAATATATATATTCGTTAAAGAGCTGTCAGTAATTAAATATCAAATATTAATCTTAGGATCATGAAACAAATGGTTATTCTAATTATAACTTTAATCCGTTTGCGTTTTGTCTTTACCTAGGGTAATAATTATTTTTGAATAAAATAGTTCAACTGGTAAATTGCTAAATTGCCAACGGTAAAGGTGTTTAATTTTGCCGCTGACACTTGCTCACTTTACCACATCTTACCAAGAGGAAAAAGGAATAATGACATTGCAACACTAATGAGTATATCGTAGCCTAAAATATCCTCAAATATATTTTCTTCAAGTAATAAAATTTAGCTGAAATCTGCACAGACATTGTAAAATTTGGCGACCAGACAATAAAAACAACATTATAGTTGAACAGAAACACATTCTGTCTAAACGTGATATTAATTTATACTGAATCTATTCCTCTCGATTACGAAACAAGTTTTTACAATTGCTCTCGAGACTTTCTTCAGAAGGAACTCTAGGGTTATAAGGGATATAAAAACAATAATAATTAGAAACTCAGTTTACATTTTGTCACTGATGTTATTATATTCAAGTGATACCTTATACACCTTTTTCTCCAGAAAAAAATATCAAAATTTAAAAAAAGTTTATTGGCAAATCGGCATTTATACAATACCTTTGGCCGTTTAACAAATGAATAGTACAGATGGCCAAAATTTTATACAAAATAGTAACCATCGAGCATAAAGAACATGAAATGTTTCTAAATTATTAAGAAGCAGATATTATATCAAAATTTTCCTGTCTAAATAACATAGCATTGTGTACATATTTTGCAATATTTCTAATGATTTTGTATTCTTGCATGACATTAACGTACAAAACTTTTGAACTGACGGAAACGATAAACCGTACATTGCTACAATACTTTTGTCTTAAATCTCTATATAAAGGGCAACATAACATAAAATGATAATTTAGATTCAACGACATTTAAGTTGCAAAGTTTACAAAGTCTGTTATTCCTGTTCAATGTTTGTTTATCTACTAGTTTCAATTTCTAAAGAATGAGAGCATAGTCTAAACCTCGGAAGAGCTTTTCTAACTACAGCACTGTCAACAACAACGATGAATTTTTCATATTTGAATATCAAAACTCCTTAGATCTGTAATGAACAGATTAGTCTCAGTTTTCTGAACAATAACGCAATTATGAGGATAACAAAAAGTTTCATATTCTAACCAGACCAAACAACTAAGGCATAAAGATTTCATTATTGTTTTATCAAAACTTTAACAAAATGCCTTAACTCCTTTCAGACAGGAGTGCATAGTTCTGACATAAATAAATGTAACACAACTCGCAACAATAACTTCATGGCACGTTTTTTCTGAATTTCTGCCTCGTTTCATTCTGATTATTTGTTATATGATGACAAGAATGTTTGACGAGAGAATATGATACGTAAGTCGTGCAGTTAGGCACTTAATATCTACGGAAACGATCGTTCTGAGAAATTTTATGTTTCAGTTTACGATGTCTTTATACTCTGTGAATAGATAATGTATTAATAATGTAACAATGTCGATATGTACTTCGTATAGTAAACGACGCCATAAATAATATGACACAAACCTCCTGCACAAAATAACTAAGCATCTACTTGTGTAATGAAAATTCTTAAAGAGAAATGTCATATGGCTTAAATTTCATTGACAATGTCTATTTGTACAACCTTACAGTAGGACAGATTTAAGTATTTAGTCATCTGCAAGTACACGATAGTTTGCTTTACCAATCTGCAAGTACATGACAAGTCATTTTACATATCTACAAAGACTTATCAAGAGTATTCAACAAAATAAATAACAGAAAGCACGTTCATTTCAAAACCAGAATGTATCACTCTATAATCTGTATGATAACAACGTTTTATTGACATCAATATGGATATGCCGGTGGGGGTGCTGTCGACAGACTGGGTGCAAGAACATCTTGTTGAAATCCGTAAGGAGGCGGATGAATAGGCTGTGGTGGCGGGTAACTTCCGGTATTGAATTGTGAAACAGGATATGAAGCATTTGGCTGCGCGTTAAATCCACCGGTACTGTAAACAGGCTGATGACCTGCTGTGTGACCCGTTGAATTTTGAAAAGAATATCCCGTCGTCCCGGTGTTTGGATATGTTCGTTGCATTCTCTGATTATATCCATGGTTACAGCATGTGCCCACAGAACGAAAGGCATAAAAGGTGGCGCATACAAGCAGCACAATGCCCACTAAAATACAAACTGACAATATAAGATGTATCCTCAGTCTATCGTCGTTACTTTCATAATCTATTGCGAGAAACATGATGTTCATCATGACCCCAGACAATGATCCCATTATCACGATAAACCCCAAAATCATCTGAATGCACATCTGCAATATTAACACATTCATTAGAATAGCACATGAACAATCAACATCTGAAAAATATTATTAACGGATAGTAAGTTAATTTTATGCAGTGTTATCTGAAATAGCTTACTCGCACTTCATTTTTCCCGAACTTCTCGTTGATACTTTAAATCAAAAAGTTTTAAATATTAAGCAAAAGGTCCTATTCATCACAAAGTTTTATTGCAAAAAATCGCTGAGTTTGTAAATGAAGCTTATTTATCTCCGTCAATTATTGAAAACCATATTTGGATCTTGATATTAATAAAAGGCATTACAAGATTTTTGACATTACAAGTTTCAGGATTGTGAGTTTCAACAATATATGTCTAAATGGTTATGGGATGATCTATCTGTTTTGGAAATAAAGACTTTAGGTTTGCTGATTATTGTATTAAAATGTTCAAGATGTGCAAGCAGGTTATCACATACAATGACTGTAAGAACAAGCTCAATTACTCCATAAGAATAAACATGTATAAACACAAGCAATTCGTAGTGTCAAATAAATTTTATATCGCTAAGTTTTGTTCCGGTGAAGGCAATAGCTTTTTGATGCTTACAATACATTGTAGCTCTTTCTGAAGATACGTAGGATCGTCCCCCTTGTACGAAATTGCTTTATGAAAAGAATATACACCAAGAATGCCGGCAAGGAATCCCTGCAAAAGATAAAATAATTTAATAAAAGGGTATATTTGTTACAAAAGCGTATGTCGATGTCTAACTATTTTTTCTAGATAAATAGTTGGATAATGAAATATAACTGCGAACATGCATCTTGATAATATGAAAAGCTAAACATGGTACCAAACAATCAGTCTGAGAGTGTATTATGATCAAAATCTTTTCAAAGGACATTGATGTGTACAGTCCCTGGATATCGTTAAAGCCCGAAGATACTTTAAAGCCTTTTTAAGGTCAAATATGCAATAACTGCATTATAAAATCTTACTCTTTGCACAAGCACTGATGATACGAATGATTTGCTATTTTTCGAATATCAACGACTTAAACGTAGTTATTATATTGTAAATTGTTGACTTCTGTATGTAACTTGGATAGTTTAATGTGATGTTAACTGATAGATGTATATGTGTAAGTATTGACTTTAAACTGTATGTCTGTCTGTCTTTAATGATGTTCACTACTATTTGTCTCATACATGTTGTTATATGTTGCTATAATGATTACATATGCGAATAAAGAAAAATGTAAATGAAAAATTCATGAATGATAAAACAATGATAAAACAGTGACAAAATCGCTGAACCGAAACAAAGTGACGAAAGGCACAGCTTCATTTAGTACCTTCCCTTCCTTTAAATTTCATAAAATTTCTACCTGACGATATAATAGTGAAATCACCCGGACGTTCTTAATTTAAAGTAAATTTACAAAAACAGTTAGAACTTTGGAAAATCCAAGCGAAACATCCCAGCTATATGCACAACTAGCTATCTAAATGTTTGTTCCTGTGAAGTCGCACTGAAATCTAACAAGGAGCACAGAGAATGACGAACGAACGGACAAACAGACAGACGGCGATGTTGATACCAATATATGTCAGCAAATTAACAATTTTTGAACAATAATTAAACTGGATGAATCATATTAAGGATTTATTTGTTATAAATTCTTTAATTAAATAAATAAGGAAACGACAAAATATTACATGACCAGAAACTTGTGGCAGACATGGCATACTGCATCTTAACACCCATTTGATGATATCAGAGAGGACGGAAATAATACGAGAATTGCTCTTTTTAAATTTAAGAGTTTCTCGTTTATCTTCCGTATGCTGGTGAATTTATTAAAGAAAGAACAGATTCATATCTTGCGAGATTTTGTACATGCCAATAACATGCAAGCCTGTTTTCACGACCTAAGCGGATGAGACAGAGAAAAAGACAAACACATGAAGAGAGAATATGTTACCGATATTCCACATGTGAAGCCACCAATGTGGTAGTTCAGATAGAAATCTTCCATTTTAACAACCGCAGTAATGGCACAACCAACTAACACAGCTCCGAGTAGAATCTGCACACAAGAACTGTACTTTAACTTCTCAATGCTCTTCTCGCGTTCAGATTTATCTGCAAATAAACAAAAGTACGTAAACGTTATCATTCTTTGTATTATGGCTACAGCATACATCTATAGGAAAACAATGTACTCTTTCTGTGTATAGAGGCAGAGCTTAAACTGTGATCTATCGACAATAGAGAACAACATACCGCAACATAGCCAATGTGGCAAAATACAAAATAAAGCATTGGGTATTGTTGACTCGGATAATTACGTCATTTCTCGGAGGCTACGCAATTCGTTACTTACATATATAATAAGAGCATTTAAGTGTCAAACATTTTACTTGTATGACTTTGATTGTGAATGACAGACAAATATTGTCTCAGTAGAATGTTGGATGATAATGAGTAGTCGTAATACAAAGGCACTGATTCAGGTCCATGTTTTATTTTCTCCAAAAACATTTACTTTGCAAACAAAAACAATTTTTATACCTTAGTCTGATGAAAAAATCAATGATCAAATTCCTATCAGAGCATCATATACAAATGTGTCTAACAATTGCGCAACGCTACGGGATGAAATTCTACAAATGAATATTCTTTCTATCAAACGGTTAAAATATTCTTTGAAATAAGCTATTGTCATCGTTCGGATGACATGCTCTTTAGACTTTCTATACATCTGTTGTGTTATTTTTATCACTGGGTATATAGACCAATGAAGAGGTCAATATATATACTGAAACGAAACATATATGCTCATTTGACGGTAGAAAAGTAAAGATAGGTCTTTAACTTTATGTATGTATTCATGGCTGCTGTCTGACAGTTACATATTCTTATCCATTAGATATAACATTTTATTTTAACCGCTTCACGTTTCAGATGACGTAAAATAAATGTTAGTCGATATCTTTAGTGTAGGAGAAATAGTAACATAGATCCTGGACAACAACGTGTAATAAGTTGGTAGCATCAACCACAATTTACCTCATTTATCTCAAGCAATTGGATCACGTGATATGAAGAGACGTTAACGTAGCATATTTATTTCTCTTCTTACTATCTTACAGCTAGTCATAGGACGTTTTGTTAAATAACTTTAGGAATCGTTTATTTCCTACCATTTGCAGTATTTCAGCACATCAGTAATTGATAAAACTCAGTAAAAGTGATTTTAGAAGAATTTCAACTCTTATATCAACATTTATCCTTGATATGCAAGACGTGAATCTTCAGACGGTTAGAATCGTATCAAAATGCAAGGTGATTCTTTAGAACCAAATCTGAATGAAATTTATTGCACGAAGTAATGCTGCATCTGTAATAATTAAACAGAACGTCAAAAAGCATCAACATGTGCATATTTTATGTGAACTTCTTATTTCAAATATAAATGCAGTGTACAGACGCATATTTCCGGTAACATTACATTAGACGTTTAACTTACTAACTTTCTATCGCCAAATTTTACTTAATGCGTATCGTTTTCGCTTCAGAATAGTTTATTGACTTCTGAAAAGATGCGAATGTAGAGTGGTAACAGCTTCAAGTAGATAGACAGAAGGCATATAAACACTATGACATGGTGCTTTAATGCCGACCATATTATTAACAATAACAGTTTTCTTGGTATGTGCATTAACATGATTTTTCTAAAGATTGTGTTTTACAGGATCTATACACAGGATAGTTAATTTGAAATGTATTTTCCTGGGACGAATTTTCTCTCTCAACTAAATCGTTCAAGAAATTGCATGTATCTGACCGACTTTCAGTTAAACAATCTTAAAGGTCCAATACTAACGAAAGTGAAAATTCAAATATACTTAAAAAAATCAGAATAGTTATTTTTAATAAAAAATGAAAGTTGGTATGAAGAATTCTAAATAAACCCAGTACATGTCTATTATTTTTCTATGCTTATGAACAAAGTTAAAAAGACCTGGGTAGTCTTTTGTTTACAGGATTTCAACATAATACACATACTTTTCTTCGTGTTCCAAACCTTCCTGTAAATGTTAACCTGCAATTTCATTTTTAGTGTCTTGCATAAGGTAATGTAATTGCCATTGAAATAACTGTCACTTAATTTTCGCTTAGTAGTGGACCTTTAACTGTCTATACTTAATAAAAAACTGTATAACAATCACCATGTTTTATTATAAAAAATATACATATTTGCCAGTACAACTGAGATGCGCACTTACCTCCTGAAAACATCGTTTAAAATTCCTAGTCAATTCCAGCGGAAAAATAACCGTAAAACTTCTGTAGCGAAAGAACCTGCTATATAATAAAACGACCGATTTTAAAATACCTTAAAAATTTGTCTTTTAAAGGACTGTGGACGGTAGTAGAATAAACGAACCGATTTCGAAATACATTTATTTATAAGGACTGTTATTCAAAATCATATATCAAGTTTAACAGTAATCAATACAAATACATTTCAACTTTAATAAAAATCAATATAACGAAGCACCCTGGTACCTTTGACATACATACATCACAGTTATATTTTAAATGGAGATCGATAATACTCAGTCTCATGGCAAATTGTGTTTGTATTAGATATTTATATCATACTTTTTAAATTGAATTTTAATGTGAAGCTATTAGATTCATTCTCTTTAATTGTGCAGATTTTACAACAATTAATTTTATTCTTTGTTTAACAAAATGAGTCATGTTAAAATATTATATAAAACTTGAACAAATTGAGTTTGGTATGAAATCAGATATAGACTTTAATCTTTCTGAGAATTAAAGAAGCTACGTAACAATAAAGAACCATCGGAATCATAACATTTCAACCCTTCTCACCACTTGGACTACTTTGCCTGGACGTCTACGGAGGAGCGTACAAAGGAAAACAAAACGAAGTTTAGGATCTTTCAGATGAAAAAAATAATGGAAAAAAATTAGTAAGTTGATTTCAAAATTAAGTTTTCAAACAGGGGCATGTCTAATAGTGCGGCTAATTTGAACACATTGTATTAACAGAATCTGAGATTTCCCGTAACTCTTGAAATTTTCATACGATTCTAAAAATTACTTCAAGAGTGGGTTCATGTTAGCGAGCTCTTCAATTCCATGCTAAATCACTTTCTGACCTGCGTTCTCCTTTAAAGGTTTTTGTTCAATGGAATCGAATATTTTACAAGACATATTTTCTCTCCCAACGCTAGCACAGTCTAATATTTAATCACGTCTCACCCTAATTTTCAGTTATGTGTTAGCTGCTATTGGTCATTACTTACATTTTCAACTGTACCCTGCAAATGGTCTAAAAAGAATTTTGACATTAGCGAACCATTTAGTTCATAATGACGTATAGAATGCACCAATATATTTCTTGGTCAAGGTGTTCAATTAAATTCAAATTTGTTCAGGAATAAGCTTATATACATAATAATCTGTTTACAAATAGTACATTCACAATAAAAAATACAGTACAATCAATGCTAAGAATTTGTCATAAAAATAACTAGCACAGTTGTTACTGTTGTATAGTGCTGTTGTTAAATACATAAATAAAATGTAGTGCCCTTGATCTTATGATATAGGATCTAGTAATATTATATCGCCTATTTCCGAGGTGTTAGCATTTTAGTTGATTTTCAAACTGCAATATCTTAAGTCAAATATTGAGAGGGATATAACAAAACAGAGAGCACTAATTATGTATCAGACACGTGCGAAACATTCACCCTGAGGTTTGAAAAAATATTTTGAACTCAACATATATACATCATGTATCATCATAGAACCCTCTACTACCTGGAAATAATTGGGTATCAGTACTTTTAAATCTCTGATTGATAGATATTCTCGGTTGTCCTCCGTAGTAATGGAATCAGTATTGAATGACAGCACTGCTAGCTGACGCAGACCCTCATTTCATTTTTTTCGTGACTACGTGAATTTGAAAAGTTGTCCTACTCATCATATAATGATTGCAAGCTGAACAGTCACACTATTGACCTTTCAAAACTAAAAGGATATTTCTATCGATGTTCTAAGTTAAAAATGCCAAAAAAACCTGCCAATATGGTGATATGTCATGCAAAATGCGAGAAAGATTTGTCGTACTTGCACTACATAGTTTATGAGGGTAAATACGTATTTTAAGTTTTAAAAGCTATTGCTGTTACACTTCAGAATAATGTTGACATAAAAACAAACTGATCTGTACGTCCAAAACGTGCCATAATTCAAGCAAAATGCACGACAGAGTTAATTCACTTGCATTACATAGTCAGCGGTAGATAGTTGTTTAAAGGGACATACCCTATAACTGATGTCAAACTAAATAACCTCTAAAACATAATATCGATCTTTAAGAGTTCAGATATGCATTCCCAGTCATTATCGATAAAATCAGCGGTTTCAAATATACTGCAGTACCGTAAACCATTCTATAATCTTTGTAGAGTGATTGTTGTACAATTAGTGTATTGGTGGATGCGATTTATTACAGAAAGGCCCTATATTAATTAACTGTGGTAAAATGGGGCATTTTTCGCCATAGGTTCTTCGTTGAAATTGTATTTATTTATCATTTCACGTTCATTGAACACATAATCTATGTTTCGAGAATATAATTTGCTAAATGTAGGGAGTGCCCCTTTTATGTTTTAAAGCAACTGTTGATACTTTAGGAGAAAAATTGACATTTCAGGAGAGAGTTTACAAAAAAGCTATTAGCTATCTACTCTATCATGTATGTACCAATGATATTATGTTTATATTTTGTAAATGTTTTGAATTAATAGAATATATTGTTTAAACTAAATGGACCTAAACACGAAACATAACCGAGAAGCAACGGGTACACTCAAGTGATGACAGTAGCCTATGGATTTTTTTCAGAAATCAGATGATTTAAGGCAGACACAAATACTTAACTATAAGGATTTTAGTCTTTATTTCTACATCAAAACTTTAACAAAATTCAACAACCTTTCTCTTTGAAAGTAAATTCAAATATAATTCGTAACAATAGCTCTATGGCTCGTTTTTCTGATTACCACGTGTTATTCATAAAGAATACTTTTTCACTACTTCACTTATACATTTAACAATTTCCAAACCCGTATTAGATATATAGCGGGCTATAGAAGCGGCCTTTTCAATTTTAATTTTCAAGTTACGTTCAGGACAAAAATATGTCAATACAAGATTTGTGCAAGGCTGAGTATTATTCTTTGACACCGAACTTCCTTTTAGTGCCCTCTACCTCTGTGTGAAATATCAAGTCATTCTGTTCAAATAGCTAGGGAGTTATGTCCTGGACAAGCATACTGTCATACCACAAACGGAGATAATTCAATAACTGTACAAGGAACAGTTATGGTTCTTGGCCACTGCATTATCTTTCTATATCCTCTATATCCTCTTCCGCTTGCTGTGTGAAATTAAATACCAGTCCATTGAACACTTTTCAAGTTATGTTCCCCATCGTGTATAGTTTAAGATAACAAAGAAAGATAATTAAAAATTTGGGCAAGGTGGAATTATAGTCCTTAGTCACTGCACTTCCTCTCAGCGTCCTCTACCACCATGTGAAATATTCATTGATTAGCAATGGAGTTATGGAGTTAAGTATGATTTCATATGCCAAAGGGAGGATCTTAAAATAATGTGCAATGAAGTTATGGTTTTTAGTCACTGCACCTCTACGTCTGTGTGAAATAAAAAAAGTCAAACCCTTGAATATTTTTTGAGATATGCTCTAGACATAATTTCAGAAGATATTAATGATAAAAGGGGTACGTTAAGAACAGATAAAGGCAGAGTTATGTTTATTAATTACTAAAATTCCCTTAAGTATTTTTGGAGTTTTCCCCCGGATACGGTTATGGTTCTTGTACACTGCACTTTCAATGTCTTCCGTCATTATGTGATGTTTCAACTAAATATCTTTCATAGTTTTGGAGTTATGCTCAGGACAAGCTTGTTTGGCGGACATATCTACGAATGCATACCCATGTGACACTTCTTCACAAGTGTCACTTAAAAAGTGTGTTTTTTCTGATGGAAGGAAAGTAATGTGATACTTATATAAGTTGATGTAACAATTGTGTCAGTGGTTTGCGGGCGAAGACAGACAGACCCACGAAAGACAGACAAAATGGTAACTATATTCTGCTCTTTCTGGGAGCATATGATAATTACCTAAAGCACAAGTTTTCATTATAAATAAGAAGAATTTAACAATTTCAACAACGTTCGATATACACAAGAATTAATAAGGATATGCCGGCGGTGGTCCAGTCGGCTGCTGAGGTGCAAAACCGTTCGGCTGAAATCCATAAAGCGGTTGTTGAGAGGACTGGAACTGTGAAATAGGGTATGGAGAATTTGACTGTGCGTTGATTCCTCTTGTATTAAAAACAGGCTGAAGACCTGCTGTCTGGACCGTCGAACTCTGATATGAAAATGTTGTTGTTCCTGTGCTCGGATATGTCTGATGCATTCTCTGATTATATCCAGCATTACAGCAAGCATCACCCACTGATAGAAGTGACAAAAATGTAGCAACCAGTAGCAGCACAATTCCCGCTAAAATACACACTGCCAGGACCATATGGAGCCTTGTACCGTATTCTTTACTGTCATACCCCACCAGAAATATAATGGTCATCATAATTCCAGAAATTGACATGAAGAATAAAACATATCCTAGAATCTTCTGGATGAGCAACTGCAATAAAAGCAAGTATGATAATGCATAATTTGCACTTCTCAAAGTATAACATTTCTTTAAAAAAGAACGTGAAATCTAAAAAAAGTGATTGTTGATAAATCAAGCTGAATTTAGAAAAAGGTTACAGAAAATGACCTATATATATTAGTACCTTATTTTTAAGGTAGTACTGAATTGTTTTGTTCAAGTACATTTTCAGTGCAAACACAGTATTCCTTGACGATTTCAGTGCAAACACAGTTTACCATGATGATTTCAATACAAACAAAGTATACCATGAAGATTTCTTACCGGACATCTCACTTGTCTTTGCAACTCCACAGTGTCATTTCCGCTATAGGAAGACGCTTTATGATACGAATATACACCAATGCTGCCTGCGATCATACCCTTTATAAGAAATACAAAACTCGTATCCAGTAAATTTCCGAAAAATCTTAACAATACAAAACAAATCTGAAAGAACGAATCTCAGAGTACTTTCCATTCAATTATTTTGTATTATAAAGTTCTCGTGTTCAGCAAGAACTAGTTTAAGGGAAAATATCGATCGCACTTGTGCAATATAACCTCAAAAGGAACGACCATTGAATCTTGGACATATTAGAAAGTCTTGCCGCAATGAAGACACACAGGCATACAGGTTTTTGTCTGGCAAAATATGTCGTACTTAACCTAAATGAGATATGATTTATATATACTAATTTATTTATTCTCGGTTGCGAAACAAGTTCTTACAACTTAGATTAATCGCTCTCGAGACTCATTCCAGATGGAACCAAACTCGAAAAGAGAGAGGCAATGTTGAATTATACGCGTCTTGCCTAAGGCCACTATTGGCATGGATATGGTAGGGATCGAACCCTGTATTTTGACTGGCAAAATATGTCGTACTTCACCTAAATGAGATATGATTTAGGCATTAGCCACCGCAAACCATGTTGCCTTTGTTAAGATATGCGACTCACACAGATAGTTAGTAGTATTGGGGTACTGGTGGACGAAATCAGATCAAGACATGACTGTTCTTGACAATAAAAATATCTTTATTAATAGTATTATTCATTGTGTACAAGCCTACGTACACAGGTAAGCTTGTACGTACAAAGTTGACTGTAGATGGAAGAATGGACGAAGTGATAAACAGGTAGACCAATAGATTTACCATAATTCCACATGTGAAGCCACCAACATAATAACTCAAGTAATAATCATCCTGTTTAATTACTGCCGTAATAGCACAACCGAGTAATCCGGCTCCAAGCAGCGCCTGTGCACCAGAACAGTACTTTATTCTTTCTACATTCTTCTCGCGTTCAGATTCATCTGCAAAAGTAAAGACAACCTCATAAAATTCACATCATCTTACTTTTAACGAATATAACTATGATATAATGCATCGCTGAGATTATACACATGTTCGTTCAGTGTTTATCGCGTGTTAATCGACGGTATATTCATATCATATCCCACAACTTAAACATAGAAAAGACAATTTTCTTAAGGAAATAGGTATAGGTGTCTCACATTTGTATAATCCAACCTTTGAAACAAGCTATTTTGTCATTTAATATCTCGTACATTTGAAATAGATAATTTATAAGGGTATAATTATTTATTAGTACATGACATGTTTCAATTTCATATTTGATTTGTGTTATTACATATGTATAGCATTAAACAATGAAAAGTCAAATACCATTGAACTTGTCGGTGAATTGAAGCTATCTGAACGATTTAAATTATGAACAAACATTTTTAATGTGAAAGTTTCTCGGAATCTTAATTATATGCCCACTTACCTCCAGAAAACATATTTTGAATCCTCCAAAAACTGGCCGAAACGATTTGAAACGAACAAATGTTCGAATTAATTAAACAAAACAAGTAGCTCACCAGTTACATACGCTGTATAACACAAACGATCGATTTGTCAATGTCTTAGTACACTGGTACTGTAATTTAAACCGTTCATTGACGTGAACCATATCTGTATCTTATTCCGTTTGACATAATTCCAATTATACCTCGATATAACTTAGTACCATTATTGTGTTTGCATTCAATATAATATTGATATAGATTATGAACTCGGCTTGGGTTTTTATTCTGCTGCAACGTAATTATTCTCATCTCTCTGTATTATGACTACATTGTTAGCAAAAACTATTATAGTTTAAACTCTATGAACGTGTAATACAACAGAAAATAATTAACAAACAGTCGTGAACGGATGCGAGAACAGGTGATTGCAACACTTATATTAACTCTTTTCCAAATGTATATACTATTTTGTTTTAATGTGCATGTAATACTCCGGTTCATATTGTTTTACAGTGTTGCAACTTTTATATTTCAAGATCTAGAATAATATGAAACAAAATAAAGAAAAGAACAACAAATAACAAATAGAAGGATGGAAGGAAAGATGCGAGGGAAGAAGGAAGGGAGGTAAGGAAAAACAGAGGAAGGAAGGCAGGTAGTTAGAACTTTTGATCGAGCACTGAAGAAATGTCTTGCATACAAAAATGGGATACTGATAGACAAATGAATCCAAAATGTTTGTATAAAGTGGAGGGGGGGGGGTATATTGCAAATGTAAATTATCTGACAAGGGTTACCGGTTCTATAAACACACTTATAAAACCTTTTCTCGAATTGAGTTACATATATTATAGCTATTGCACAAAGTTGTTTACAGCAAAACATTCTGAAGTAAATACTTTCTAAAAGAGTCCTTACTAGTTTTATTTACAAAACTTTAAGGGCATGTACAATGTAAAAGTTGGTTCTCTAGCAATTTTGCCAACTTAAAAATATTTCAATTCCTATGTTAACAGGTCTCTATCAGAATAAAATCTATTATTGACTTAACAAAGCATATGTAGCCGTGAAAAATACTTCGCCCCGAGTTGGATTCGAACTCGGGTCCTCTAGAACCATAAGAGGACACTCTACCATGTCGTGATAAAAGCTAGCTCTATGGCAAGGAAGTACAAGTGCCGTTTTATACATCTACTACACATACTTACCTTTAGGAGCATAAATGGTTTAACTCTTGGTAAGGACACCCTCTTGACTTTTCCAATGGCCGTCTTGCAACATACAGAGAGTTCAACGTAACTACTGTTTGCAATGTTCTCGCTTCTTACAAAGTGAATCCAGTCAACCGATGTACTCGTCCTGTCAACTTTATACCCAGTAAGTTTAATTTCATCACTATCCATTCCTGAAAGAAAACAAGAAAATCGTTAAAAAAGACAGATGTTGCCCGAAGCCAAAGTACACTTTTTTGCATTTTAGTATTCGTTAGTTTGAAAATGCGTCAGCGACACAATAGACAAACCGGTTGTTATATTAGAGGAATGAACTTTGTTATGTTGTTAGATAATACCCCGTTAATTTAGAATCGAATTGATATCAACTGAATGTTTATACAGTAAACAAATCTGAACATGATTTATATTATATTACAATTAGGGGAAAAAGTTCAATAATATAATCGCGTGTGCATGAAAGCTGCTCGTCCCCAGATTGAGGTATATAATCGCGTGTGCATGAAAGCTGCTCGTCCCCAGATTGAGGTATATAATCGCGTGTGCATGAAAGCTGCTCGTCCCCAGATTGAGGTATATAATCGCGTGTGCATGAAAGCTGCTCGTCCCCAGATTGAGGTATATAATCGCGTGTGCATGAAAGCTGCTCGTCCCCAGATTGAGGTATATAATCGCGTGTGCATGAAAGCTGCTCGTCCCCAGATTGAGGTATATAATCGCGTGTGCATGAAAGCTGCTCGTCCCCAGATTGTGGTATATAATCGCGTGTGCATGAAAGCTGCTCGTCCCCAGATTGAGGTATATAATCGCGTGTGCATGAAAGCTGCTCGTCCCCAGATTGAGGTATATAATCGCGTGTGCATGAAAGCTGCTCGTCCCCAGGTTGTGGTATATAATCGCGTGTGCATGAAAGCTGCTCGTCCCCAGGTTGAGGTATATAATCGCGTGTGCATGAAAGCTGCTCGTCCCCAGATTGAGGTATATAATCGCGTGTGCATGAAAGCTGCTCGTCCCCAGATTGAGGTATATAATCGCGTGTGCATGAAAGCTGCTCGTCCCCAGATTGAGGTATATAATCGCGTGTGCATGAAAGCTGCTCGTCCCCAGATTGAGGTATATAATCGCGTGTGCATGAAAGCTGCTCGTCCCCAGATTGAGGTATATAATCGCGTGTGCATGAAAGCTGCTCGTCCCCAGATTGAGGTATATAATCGCGTGTGCATGAAAGCTGCTCGTCCCCAGATTGAGGTATATAATCGCGTGTGCATGAAAGCTGCTCGTCCCCAGATTGTGGTATATAATCGCGTGTGCATGAAAGCTGCTCGTCCCCAGATTGAGGTATATAATCGCGTGTGCATGAAAGCTGCTCGTCCCCAGATTGAGGTATATAATCGCGTGTGCATGAAAGCTGCTCGTCCCCAGATTGAGGTATATAATCGCGTGTGCATGAAAGCTGCTCGTCCCCAGATTGTGGTATATAATCGCGTGTGCATGAAAGCTGCTCGTCCCCAGGTTGAGGTATATAATCGCGTGTGCATGAAAGCTGCTCGTCCCCAGGTTGAGGTATATAATCGCGTGTGCATGAAAGCTGCTCGTCCCCAGGTTGAGGTATATAATCGCGTGTGCATGAAAGCTGCTCGTCCCCAGGTTGAGGTATATAATCGCGTGTGCATGAAAGCTGCTCGTCCCCAGATTGAGGTATATAATCGCGTGTGCATGAAAGCTGCTCGTCCCCAGATTGAGGTATATAATCGCGTGTGCATGAAAGCTGCTCGTCCTCAGATTGAGGTATATAATCGCGTGTGCATGAAAGCTGCTCGTCCCCAGATTGAGGTATATAATCGCGTGTGCATGAAAGCTGCTCGTCCCCAGATTGAGGTATATAATCGAGTGTGCATGAAAGCTGCTCGTCCCCAGATTGAGGTATATAATCGCGTGTGCATGAAAGCTGCTCGTCCCCAGATTGAGGTATATAATCGCGTGTGCATGAAAGCTGCTCGTCCCCAGATTGTGGTATAAAAACAAGGCCCTTCGAAATGTCTGAAATAAACATACAGGGTGATCATTAATATATGATAGGATATCAAAATTTAATAAGATCTTTATCTTTGAAGATATCAACTGGGCAATGTGTATTATTTTAGCACATATACATAAATATTGTCCTATGTGTAAAGTTATATGAAAACACATTTCCAATTTTTACAGCAGGTGTTAAACATTGACACCCTAGTTCTCCAAAACCAACAATATAAATATGACCCTATTGTTTCGTGAGCCCTAAACACCACCAAAACGGTCCCTTTTTCACTGCACAATGCCATCTAATCGTGGAATTTAGTCTTTTCAGTACTTCAATATACGAGATGTGTACAGTTTTTTGTAATTTTCTTCTTACCAAAGTTGTATTTTCTCCAATTCATAATAAAGTTTGATTATTTACGACTAGAATCTAAGTGCAATTTTGGAAATCCAAGGAAAATTTGACGTCATTGATGACGTCATCATCGTTACCATGACGTCGTTTGACAAAATTTTGAAGGTACAAGACAAAATTTATTCAATTTTCTTCAAATCAATACCAAAATGAGACCTCTAATGCAAAATTTGACAAATTTACTGTGATTTCTTATCCTATCATATATAAATGATCACCCTGTATTTTAGAAGGAATCATCAATAAACAAGGTCCATTACGTATTTCATGTTACCTTAAATGTTTCTTTGAGATTATACGCTACCAAAATATATTTAGCATTGCAAACGCTTCTGAAATTAAAATATAACAATGCAATGTAGCGGTGCCGAAACCAAACCCACAAACATTTTCAATAAATTTTCTCACATTTCTCAGTTGATTTTCACTTTTGTTGTGGATTCTAGCATTTACTTTTGCATTCTAAGTATGTATATATAAATCTTTATTAGAGTCTCATCAGTGTATATCACAAGACACATTCATAAATAGAATAACATTAAAATGATATACATTGCCATTCAATAATGAATTATAAGAGACTAATCATTAAAACAAAAGCACATTAGTTTACATATAAATACAAGATAAAGCCAAGGAGAAGCTGCTAATCGTTACATTAAAACCTAGTTAAATTTCACAAATGCAATAAAAAACTGAATGTAGAAAAAGGTGCTAGAGCACTAACTAAAAAATGTTTTACAAAATCATATATCACCCCGGTCAGACCGTAGATGAACTGATTAGCAACTACTTCTTGGGAGCTGTAAAAGGAAGTGATTGATTTAAGAAATACAATGTACAAGACATACATAAGGCAGGGCGTTCGGTAGACCCGAGCTCCCGGGTTTTGACCCGTGAAAATTTCGAAATACCCGTATTTGACCCGCGATAAAAACGCCCGACGAGTCATATTTGACCCGTAGGAATTTTCATTCATGCGTCGATTCTTTAGCGTGCGTGTCAATCAACTTGTTAATTCCAAACACTCTGGCCGTTGCAACCGTTGACGCGTCAGAAAGTGAGAACGGGGGCGGAGCTTGTATTTTAATCTACTCGCTTTCAGTCAATCAGCGACGATCACGCACGTGCACATTGTCTCGGCTTGATAATGACGTAATCAATGGATGATTGGATTTAATTGACAAGCAATAAACACATGTTCGGCATCTATTATGTGTATAAGGTGTTGTAAACACGCGGCATATGAATGATGCAATCAAAAGAGTAGGCGCATCATTAAGTAGATGATGGTGACACTCGAATTAGATAATTAGTGGATATTTTTTCGGCGGCCTAGACGACAACAAATGTGAAATTCGGCGCGAGTTTAAATTATTCGTAAGAGCGCATTTATATTGACTTCCATGTTGAAAGTTTAATTAACGTTATTTTCACTTCAAAAGAGCCTTTCTTTTCCATCATGCTTAAAAAACTTGATATGGAAAGATAATCAAAATAATGAGCCTTATAAATTTGTGTCAAATAACCTTCAATATTTGTTAATTACAATAAAATCGCGGGGATAAAAGACGAAAATCGCGGACATGCGAGATCGCGAAAATATGTGACAAACGGGAAACAACGTACATTTTAGCCTGGGAAAGGGATCAGCAACTAGATCTATCTAATTTAAGAATTTTTGGAAAATATAACTACAGCTTCAGAACACAAACTGAAAAATATGATGTGCCAGCGCTAGAGTACAAGGCTGGAAACCCTATGATCCATGGTTCGACCCTTAAAAATCTCACCTTGACTCTTGAAAATTTGATTTTGACCCTTGAAAATTTAGGCTGAAGAGTCAATGACCCTTGAGTTTCAAGACCTACCGGACGCCCTGATAAGGCATTATTTACATAGATAAAACATCCTTCTATTTAAAATATTGTGACAGGTTTTGGCACATATTCTTATCAATGAATTATTGGTGAAAAGTATATTGAGTTTAACCTCATTTGATAGGCTTAAAAAGTTTGGCACTATTGAAATTGCTTTTTGAAATAGATGTTGACGTATATCATCATAATAATCACAGTCTAATAATACATGACTCTCGTCCTCGACTACATTACAAAAAGGCATTTTCTGTCATCAACCTTTATATTTTCATATCTCCCTGTCTCAATTCTAATAGGAGCTACTCCGCAACGAAATTTACTAAGAGCTGCTCTATGTGTAGGGGGTAAAATAAGTTTGCAGTAGTCTTCTACTTTTAAAATCTGTTTTAAATGTACAATAGGTTCTAAGCTTATTACGTCCCCTGCCATTCACACCGGTATATCTACAGACTGTATGTTTCCAATCAGTAACGTACTTCTGCATATTGCAACTGACAATATGATTTATAATAGTATCTTTAGGTACATGGTTAACAATAGATACATAGTTTGCCAGGTTAGAAGTAGCTAACTGTTGCCTAACTGTAAAAACCAGTTTTTGCAAGACCTTAGACTATCAGATTTGGCAGCAGCCCAAAGTGCAATACGTTTGTTAATTCTTGATGAATTTGTATTACATATCCGTGCCCATAAAACACCAATGGCCTTCCATTGACGGACTACAGGTGGAACCCAAGCCATTTCTCCTGCCAATGCGCAGTAGGTGTGTATTTACCTACTCCCAAAAAAAGAACCTCATGGCCCTGTTATGTACTGCATTGATGCAGGAGAAAGACTTTGTTCCCCAGATAGATGCACTATAATTAATGACCGGCCAGACAATAGAATCATATAGCTTTTGTAAATACATCGTACGGTACCCGCCAGCCAACTTACATTTGGCAATAAGTAACCCGAGGGCTCTACTAGCACTCTGCGCAACTGCCTTAGCTGTTACATTGAAGTCAAGGTGTTCATCAATGACCATACCCAAATATGTATATTTTTTAACAATAGCTAAGTTGTAATTACCACACATGAACAATCTATCAGTACAAGGTACAGACGGTGGTCGAAAATGAACAACATTACTTTTATCGCTGTTAACATGCATGTCGTTAATATTACACCAGTCAGCCAGCGCAGTTAGCAAAACTTGTAGATCATCTTCATTTTCTGCTAACAAAACAATATCATCAGCGTATAACAAAATACAAATTTTCTCATCTCCAACATAGGCGCCAACATCAAAGCTTTTCAGATACAAAACTAAATCATTGATGTATAGATTAAAAAGTAAGGGAGATAAGTATGTTTTAAAGGTCCCATTGATTGAAAATTTCACCTGTTAATATTTTGTAAGCCATTTGTTAATTAAGTGCACTGAACCCAGTTGGGCGGAAATTTTCGACAAGAAACGTGTTTATTGGGACATAAATCACCAATACAAATTGGCCGGTATTTCACCGAAACGCAAATATTACGATCCTCGGCGACTTCCGTAAAATATCGGAAAAGTTTCCGTGTGACGTCACTTGCAGGACTCAAGAAAGATCCGTTACATTGATTATAGTAAACGAGCACACAAAACTCCGTGTAAAAACGCGATTAACTGACTATTTATATTATTTTTGTAAATGGGAGGCGCCTAGTGTGTTCTGGGTGGATGCAACAACAAAAAGCCTACACCAGTAACCTTGGGACTCTAATATAAAAAGTCAGTGACTAAGACAATAGGGACGAACCGCAGTCGAATGAAATTTGGGCCCTGGAAAGTCATTCTTATAAAACACCCCGGCGTAACTATCAAGCATACATAATACGAATTATATATGTTTTTATGGTCGGCTCGGGGTGTTTTATAAAAATAACTTTTCGGGTCCGAACTTCATGTGACTGTATGACGAACGTTTCAAAATTCTAGAGTAGCAACTGCGTGAAACGGCCAAGCGTTGAAAGTCATGCACGACATAAAGACAGAAAATGTATTTATAATTCGACCTTTGTAGAATGATCTCGATCTATTCAATTTAAGTATTTTCTTAAGGAATAAGTTTCTTATAACGAAATTTAGACTTTGATTGTTACAAACTTTTCCAATCTAGAACTTCACTTCTATAACTTAAATCATGTCAAATTACATCATATACGTATATATACATATATGTAGAACAAAGGCCCTATATAGAATATAACTGTTACTCTACTAGAAGTTTAACTTACACGGTGCGGAACACTCCAGTAATCCATAAAAGTTTTAAATTCTTAAACAATATCTCGTTTTAACAACGTTGCCATGGTAAATAATTAACGTAGATCTAACCATTGAAGGAATTACAGTTAATCTAGCCCAAGGGCATAAGTCACAACAAAGGATGCGATATGATTTGTTGTTAATTGGCGCCCCCTGCCAGCAATCTAACTGGTCACACATTATTGCATATTGCACACTGGTCAATTGCATTTGATAATTACACAACAAGATACAACAACAAAAACAACATAGTTTATTAACATGCAAAGTGCCAATTAAAATTAGGAAACCATTATATTTGTTTTCAAGTTTCAATCTTGAAAAACATAAATAGAGCTATATACAACTTGATAAAAAGCAATTCAGCAAAAGAAAGTTTCCAGCAACCCTATAAATGTTCAGAAAGTATATCTTTTTGGTTGCCGATGACACTTTTATGTACTCGAATGAAATATTTTTCTTAAAGTGAAATTTGACACGTATTTAGGTAGATATCGCGATTTTAATTATAAAGAGTTTTCAAATAGATTTGCGTCAGAATTGTTTTTAACCAACAAAATCGTGTAACCTATTTTGATTTACATTCTTAATTCAATTGTAAATCTAATTCTTTTATACTACCCACAAGAAAACGTGTCATGGAAAATCAAGCACATCATTTTAGATATTGTAATTAGATCGAGCATTTGTGTTCTCTTTTTCATCATCAATGGAAATATAATATCGTCCATATTTGTATAGTTTGTAACCCACGTGCATGCGTACATTTAGATAGTTTCGATACATTTGCATGGTACTTTTTCTTACACATTTAAGAATGACACATAGATTTCATTTTGATAGAAACAAACAGAAACATAAGTTGGTGTCATTTGCATATACAAAAAACTCGACATAACTGCTGTATTTTTATACTTTAATCAAATAATTTTATAACATTACACGGACTTCGTTCTATACGTTACGGGCTCAAAATATCTTCATCTCTACTCTCTGAAGATGCCTAATAAGATGAAATTATCGCTTTCGTTGTTGTTAGAGTACCTGTTATCGGACACGATTGTACTGCAAATGACGTCACTCCAGGCTAGCGATTCCGAAACTGCCGCTCGTAGGTTTCCGGAAATATTATCGTCACTTTCCGTACAGGTGTGTTTTTTGAGAACTTTATGGACTTACGGACAGGTAACCACTCAGTATTTTTCGTTAAAAATTGTCACATTTGCATTTGCTGACGAATAATATTCAAATGATAAAAAGAAAATTTTTCAATCAATGGGACCTTTAATATATCATTTTGAGGAAATAGTTAATCAGAAACCATGGCTACGGGCGAGCAGCTTATTATTGTAAGAAGGCGTCTAGGAAATATTTTCAGCAACGGGACATATACATGATATATAGAGTCATATATTACAGAGATGCGCGGTATGGTCTTCAAGAATCAAGTCTTTGATTGCTGAGAAATAGCTCCAGTTTATTAGGTTTTACATTAAATGTTGTGGTTAAGGGATGTTTTTCATATAACACTGTGTTAAGCTTGGAATAACAATACATGTACCTTTAAATACCCCTTGTGCTCGGCCAGAAGAATGAAGAGATAAAGGTGTGACGCTATATGGTTATTTTGGTAACTATCGGGAAGATTCGTTCGAATTGGTTTTACATGTATAAAGCTACTGGTATATTTCGGACACTTAATGTAACTGTATAAATAATATAATAAAGCTTTATTTATAAGGTACCTGTTGGACAAGGATGTTGTTTGTACAAGCAGTAATTTCCAGCAGGCCAGATATTTCCATTTTCCACGACCTGTTCCGTGTTCAGCCTTCTTTTCACACAAAAATTTACTGTAACTTTCCGCTTCTGAAAAGGTCCCCGAAAGTGTGGCAACCCAGGCCAGTACTGTCTTCTGTCTGGTAAATAATTCTCTTCTAGGACCAGCTGAAGTTCGTGTCTTCTCCAGCTGTCAGACCTGGGTTCGGGACAGCCAAATATCGTTTCAGGTAAAGCGAAGTCGTCATCAGGCCACTCCGAGAAGGAATCTTGTAATGAAGTATTTCAGATAGTAAACATCTTTCACCAACACATGCACATCACTTATGGTAAGCATGAATTCATTGTAGTTAGAGGACGAAGAAAGCTTTTTTAGTTCTAGATGTTTCTACGCTAAAAAAAAACTAAAAAAAAAATTTTAATATAAGGGGGTTTTACCCTTTTTTCAAAAAATTTTTTTTTTTTTTTAAAAAAAAAAAATTTTATAATTAAAAAAAAAAAATACCCAAAAAACCCCCCCCCAAAAAAAAAAAAAAAAAAAAAAAAAAAAAAAAAAAAAAAAAAAACCCCAAAAAAAGGCCCCCCCCCCCCCCCCCCCTCTACGCTAGCGAGAGAGGCCGTTGCTACTCATTTACAGCCTTTGCATAAGCAGTTAGCTTAATTAAAATATCTAGTGGCTTATTACCTTAAAATAACATATAGTCAGACATTACACAATGACTTTCCTGTTGTTTTGAAGAAAACTTAAAGCAGAAGAAATGTTTGTCTCATTTTAAATCTACATGTCCTTAAATTATTCATTTTCACTTGTTTATCATATAACGTTACATATTATGTAAAAAAAATTCAAAAGTATCTAAAACTTTTATGATCTGAAACCTTAGGACTGAAATGTTGTTTTTTCACCAGAAGGCATATTTTTGTCATTTTAATGTTGCAAATAAAAGGAACACTCCAATTCACTCACCAAGATCACATTCAAAACCAACTTTTCCTGACGGACATTGGCACGTGCAAGTAACGTTATTCAGCGTTGCATTGTTTCTGCATATCACACCAAAACATTCTGCAAAGACACAAAAGATATCAACTAAATGAATAACAGATATCAAATTTTACAGTTAAACGCATCTACTATTTTGTTATCATTTAATAAATCAAATAATTATTAAAATGAATATTGAATGACATGAATAATCTAAAACTTACCCGGAAAGTTTTCTGTCGGGTGAAATTCAGCATCGACGAGAGCACCAAACATGAAAACATAACTCCAAAAGAACATGCTGCTGGTTCCGAAGACGTTCAAGGAACGTTTACTCGGGTTTTGATTTGAAGAGGTTTTCAGTGGAGTGGTCATATGATATTTACCCTTCGTGTATCCTGAATTAAGCTTTTAATTTGTAATATTCAAAAAGTAAATGGGAGGAAGATAACTGGAACTCGATATTTGATGTATACGCTGTATCATTTATTGCTTCAGTAAATCAATCTAGCATAAACAGACGCACATTAAAATACCAATTAAATTACTTTATAGCGTAAATACAAGTAACATATAATTATTCATTATTTCCGCCAGTTCACGTGATCGGTTCTGACTGTTGTTTTTTATGTCTTTAATATTTAGTTCCTAATCCTGTAACACGAACACATTGCATCTGCTGAAGTTATTTATAATATCGTTATATACAGTTACTTCCTGACATTGATTGTGTCTTTTGGGAACTGTGAAACATTTGATACCGTGAGGGACGTTCTCGAAATACACATTAAATAACTCTTTTATAACATAATGCTCTACATAACAAGTCATTCGCTTTGACCGACCCCAAAGTATGGATGGATTAAAAGTACATTTCAGATTTGTCTAAGACATGTTTAGTATGACATTAAATTATTTATATGTGGTATTAAAGACTGGAAAAGGTTTTATTTATGAAATTCATTATGCTGTCTAAAAGGTGTACAATGTTGCCGAAAATGACGACTTCGTAGGAATTCTCCTCTCCGCCAGTTGTGTATTGACTAATGCTAACTATGAAGACATTTCTTCTATTGATGTGCTAGAGACACCGAAAAATTGTCTTGCATTCTTAGCTAACTGCGAGAAGCCGCGGGAGCTTGGGAAAAATGAAAGGTTAACACTGACAGGGAATGGCTTGAATAAACTGATCGTGATACTTTAAAAGACAACAACTGGTTGAACGACAAGGGTTAGAAATACCACGATGCAATTAGAGTTCTTTTAAGTTTACAACTTGTATCCCTGGACTGGACTCTGGTAGAGTTGTATGTCCTATTTTAAGAAATTTATTAAATCTTTTTGAAATACAGTTGTTTTATAAACAAAATATAGCAACTTTAAATTTTATATTTCAAATTTTAAGATTCACTTGATATCAAATAAACGCGTAAACGCTACTAAAACATGATAAAAGTACCTTTCTTACTTATGGCCAAGGGGGTCATACTCATAACTTATGTTTGTTATTTTAGGAAAGTTGTTACAGCTTCTAAATACAGTAAACACCGCATATAACGAACTCCTTGGCATGATTTAAATGTGTTCCATGTATCTGAAATATGCTTCCCTTATTAAATAAAGAAGGGGGGATCGGGTCAATCATATTTGCTACTGTCAATTTCATATTTACAAACAATGTATGTATATGATGTGAACTCAATAGTATTATGATTATAAAGAATTCTATAACTGATGTGACGTTTATACACAGGCAAATTTATAAACTTTATAAAGTGGTCACTATTTAAACCTGCGTTTAAAGATATGTTTCGGAAATTAAGTGTAGCATTTAGATCTTCCGGCAGGTCTTTTCCGATTCAGATTTTACCAACCCTAGGATGACCACCCTTTTGAGGGTGTTCTAACCCGGTATGTTGGCCTACTGCCTTCGATATTTAATGCTAACAATAACTGAAGAGAATAAGTGGAGGTTTACCCGTTACTTCTAAGCTATCTATGAAAGACATATCTATGTAAGAAATGTGTTTACAAGACACACAACCTACTTATTTGTCATGTATACACTTCGAACTTTTCCTGTGCGCACTTACAGCATACATCTTAAAACAACAAGTACCTGCGTTTAATGACAATAACGTAACATGCAAAAATTTATTAACAAAAGGTATATTTATATACAAACAAATGTAAAAATTCTGAATCATCCGACAGTGTCCATTATTTCCAGTGAATGAAATCATGTCCTCAACAAACAGAACTCAAACTAATATTTTATGACAAATGTAAACTATAGGTCATACCGAAACGAAGAAAACATAAATTACACATGAACCGGCATCCAGTCAATGGAACAGTCATATTGTCTGACAAAAGCCTGTCCGATTTGTTTATATGCTTATCATAACGCGTGCTATAACGAATGAGCAAGTCAGCTATACCAAATACAAACGTATGAGTAATTCCATTTACATGGAAAGAAGTTGTCCTTTGTAGATTATCTTGCCCGTATTGTGCATAAAAACTGCAGGCCAAACAGTCTGATTCACAAAATCGCCTTTCCTATCGTAAAAATAGAAAAAATCCGAATTGATTCTTTCCGTTTGTTGTTGCCAGTAGAGTCTCATTGGGGGATCGAGTGTTGTCATTAACCACACAAGTTCCACAACCTTCTCTATGTATCGCCGAAATCCTCGTCTCAGCTGAGTGGGGTCAATTATTGCTCGGAGTTTGGAGTCCATAAACAACTGAAAGGCAGTATATAGATACAAATAGAAAACTCATATAGTGTCATTTATTTGCATTTTATTTATAATTTACCAATTCAGGCATACCGTTTAACATATTTCATATTTTTATTACCTGCGATTCCCCGAAACCCAACTTCAGTTCGTATTAAAACGTGACTAGCAGACACAAAGACTACCTTAGGTCTGGTCACAAGATTGTTTTCCAAATTTAACTTAAGAATAAAAAAGTTTGAGTATCATTCGGACATATAATTTCTACGACTGCATCATTATTTTATGTTCTCCATTTACATGGTCTATATAACAAATTTATCATCAAATAATCATAATGATTCAACAAGTCTTTGTATGGCATAACTAGCTAGGTCATTTAGCAGTTCTTAACATTCTTACTTCTATCACTGCTGGCACGGATGCCTCGGCTCTTTCAGCCCTGTAATATGTTGCGTATTTGGCTGCAACCTTCATACCGTCAGAATATACATGTTTGTGTTCTTGAAACAACTGAAACAAGAAACATCATTTTTGATTTCGGCAATGTTCTGCTTTTCACCTTTCCGTCCTAAGATTGGTAGCGACTTAAATCATTACTGAAGAAAATGTGATGTCTCAAAAGAGAATTTCATCGCTCACTACTGATTCGGTTATTCCCAGTCTGGTTATTATTCTTAATAAAATTAGCTTTAGCCATTTTTTCAACTATGATTGTCAAACCAAATATATTTGAATAACAACTGACGAAAAATCAAACAAGGGGGTCATCATGACTCTATATCGATCACCTGAATCTCATTGAATTTTAATACAAGAAAGCATGTCAAAAGGCCATAATCAAAGTCAGTCATAGGAAATTTGGAAAACAGTTTGCAAAACTGCACAAATTATCAAAATTTCATATCTCTGGCTTGAAAAATCAAAACAATTCAAACAAAAACACTGGGGGAAGGGACCAACTTGGACCCAAGAAGTATGATTTGAACAATCTTGGTACAAGGCCATTAGGCAATGCTACAAGCCACCAACCTAAGCTCTGAGTCTTGTGACGATTTTAAAAGAATTTCCAAAATATCTCAATGTAAAATCAAAAGAGCCCAGGGGCATGGCTAACTAGAATCCGAGGGGTATGATTTGAACAAGCTTGGTACAGGACCACTAGGCAATGCTACTAGCCAAATACTAGTGGTCTAAGACAAGAAGACTTTAAAAGATGTTCCTATATATCTAACTGTAAAATCATGTGAGCCCGGGCGGTGAACAGTCTTGGTAGAGGTCCATAGACAATGCTACATGACAATAACCTAAGCTCTGGGCCTTAGAGAAGACTTTTAAAAGTTTTCACTATTTGTTGCCATAGCAATCAGAGTTATGTACGGAATGGAATTCTTTGAACAATTGGTAGCAAGCAACATCCCTGCCCGGTTTCATCCATTTATGTCAAGGGGTTAAGGAGGAGATGAAAGACGAACACAGGATGAGCAGAAAAATTACCTCTTAGCTCAAGTGAGCCAATAAACTAAATAAGAAACAGAGTTAAAAGAATCACGTGTTAGCTGACTGTGACAATCTATTATGCTTGCTTTAAGCGATAATGATTACGTTTGTCGATATGAAGCAGACAGCTTGCACAAACAGATTGAGTTGCTGCAGACGTCTTTATGAATGTTAGATCCATGCTAATTATGCAGTTACATAGTTTAGATCTTATATTTCTATCAAAAATGTCTCAAACATTGTTTGATAAAAGATTCTCGGAATTAAAAGTCCATTACCCTTTTCAACTTTCCTCCTTTGCCATTTAGAGGATCGATCACGCCTTCTTCCATGTTCAGTAACATGCGGTCCATCTGGTCCTCTGCCAGATTGAGGCACATGTCACATGCATTCTGCAATTAAATCATGTAGATAGTTAACATTTCAAAGAACAAGGGACACAACTTCTAGTATTTGATATATGAGAGAACAATAAAATGGTTTTCACGTTTTCAACAGAGAGAACAATGAAATGGTTTTCACCTTCAAGCAAACCTGGTCCTGAAGGGATTTGTGTAAGAATATCGAAATATTCCAATAAATGCAATTATCTGTTAAATAGAATGAGTCATGGCTGTATAGTACGTGATTCAAGCCAAATGAATATTCCTATATTTTGTTTTGTCATAATTCTTTTCGATTTTTTATTTTATTTCCAGTAAGCAAATAGACAGAGTTCCCACAAAATAACACTAACTCGAATGAACATATTTAGTGAAGTAGAACAAATTATTATTTAATTGAATGGTCCTCAAAATATAAGTCTAAAATTATTATATCGTACATAAAAAAACTGAAAATATGCGAAAATATAACAAAAATGACGTCTTGAAATCAATGTAAGGCTACAAGTTATTTTCCAGATCTACACTTAATTTTGCGGCCCCGGCACGTGCTCGCTATTCAGTATTAATGATAGGTATACGATATAAATTGATACCTACTCAAACGGAACTAGTTAGTTTAAACATTATTTATTTGTATATCACAGCATGAACAAATACAATTCATATATAAACAGCATCCAGGATTGAGAAGAAAGCTATACAGCTTATATGAATCTCTTTCCTGATTATTACATTTATGAACTCATTTTTAGTAACAACAAATATGTAAATAAGACAAATTATTATGTTTGCTTGCAGGTTTTTTTCTTTTTACAAACTTTCATAACTGAAACATATAGCTATGTTAAGAACTTACAATTCATAGGTAAAAGTTACAAATTCAAAAAATCTTATAAATATCAGGTGTGCGTGCGTGCGTGCGTGCGTGCGTGTGTGTGTGATTTTGTTTATGTATTATAATGCAGAATTAGAGATGTTGAGAGGGAGAGAGGGGGGTAGAGAGGGAGAAAGAGAAAGAGAGAGACTTGGTTGCCTTGGTGTCTGGTGTAGTGGGATACATCTTTAAACTTTGTGGAATATTACATGAAGCGCCTTGTGTTCTGTATGTATTGTTGCACCTGTAAGAAGACAGCAATATTACTGGCATCAGTCTTGCTTCGATCTCCATTTAAGAGAAACGATGCAGTAATATAATCGGAATCAATTGAGCTTATTCTGTTTATAAGTTCAGCACGCTCCCTCTGAGTATGAGGGCACTGAAAGAGAAAGTGGTGAGTAGTCTCTGTTTCTCCGCATATACACAGCGGGCTGTCAATAATATTTTTTGAGAAAAGATGTTCATTCAATGAACTGCAGTGCGTTCTAAGTCGGGTGTGTAAGATCTGATTTTTACGATCACCTACGTAGTAATAGCTAGGGACCTTTTCGATCTCTGTGTTCCGGTCCAGTACAAATTTTAAGCTTCTCATGATGTAAATTTTTCTTGATACTTTCTATATGTTCGTGCCATGACCCATCGTTTGAAAAAGTAACTCCTAGGTGTTTGTGTGATTTTACTTCACTAATCTGCGTACCATTCATTGTGAGAGGGGGGTGATTGATTTTACTGACTTTTCGATATATCAAGAGGGATTCAGTTTTACAAGGATTAAAGTCCACCAGCCAGTCGTTTGCCCATTTGGAAATCTTCGAGAGGTCCGAGTTAAGGAGGGGGGCTGCATCAGTTGGGTTATCGACAACTATATATAAACTTGTATCGTCTGCAAAAAGACGAATAGTAGATTCAATGTCTGTGACAATGTCATTGATATAGACCAGGAAGAGGAGAGGACGGTCCTAGTTAGTGGAGTAATGTAAATTAATACATGTACTTACTCGTATAGCTTTCTTTGACGGAGTAACGCAAATTCGCTCATATTTACTTGCACTGTCCTATATAGTGCAGTAACACAAGTTAATTCTAACTCGAACGGCTCTCATTTGGGAATACTGCATGACACAATTCAGCAGGTATTCTTTGTCAAACGTTTTTTTTATAACACATATCAATACTTACTCTGATTACCCTCATTAAGGAGTATATACACTCCAAGTCTCGCCATCTCAGCTGAGACGAGAGTTCGGAATACGCCGTCTTCCAATCATTCTCGTATATAGAATTGAATCTGTCGGCTAGTTCATATCTTCTGTTCATGTCTATTTTGTCTTTGTCTGTCTGCAACGGGTGGTTGGGTGTTTCTCCGTGACTCATCTGGTTTACTCTGGTCAAGAAATAGCCATAAGATCTACATATTACAGAACACTTGTCCTTAGTAACTAAACCAACAAGAAACTTTCCATTGATGTGAAAAAGTGCTCCTAAACCTTATTAATTCATTTGATTTTATTGACACAGTATATGTGTCTGCAGCTGAAATTATTTTAACATGTAGTTAGTGAATGTGAATGAGGCAAAGTAAAAATGTGAATGAGGCAAAACACAACAACCTCAGGGTAAAGACGAGAAGTAAAAGAAAACAAGAGGGCCATGATGGCCCTATATCGCTCACCTGACTACCATTGGCTATAATACAAGGGCTCATGATTCTACATAATTCGTAGAGGTCCACTACACAATGTTAAGTAACATTCCAAATATCTATTCTCTGCCTGTCGGCCTTCTTGTTTTTTTAAGTTTTCCCTATATGTGAAATCAAGTCACCTCTCTTTCCCTTCCCCCCTCCCGGGAAGGGTTAATGTTGACCTGGGGGTCATGATTTGAACAATCTTGTTAGAAGTCCAATAGGCATGTTGACATGCCAAATATCTAATCTCTAGGCCTTGTGGTTTCAGAGAAAAAGATTTTTTAAGTTTTTGCTATATAAGCTTATGCAAAACCAAGTGACCCCCGGGCGGGGTCAAATTGACCCAGGGGTCATGATTTGAACAATTTTGCTAGAGGTCCACTAGCAAATACTACATGCCAAACATCTAAGCTATAGGCCTTGTGGTTTCAGAGGAGAAGATTTTTTAAAGTTTTCCCTGTATAAGCCTATGTAAAACTAAGTGATCCCCCGTGCGGGGTCAATTTTGATTCGGGGGTCATAATTTGAACAATCTTGGTAGAGGTCCACTAGACAATGCTACATACCAAATATCGTTGCAATGCGCTATCTATACTCCTCAGAGTTTGAAATGCACTTGCCTTGTATACTCACCGTTCAGTTATATCGCGTATTCTCTTGTCCTGGTACTTGATGATTTCTCGCATTTTTTCTGCTTCCTCTCGCTTCATGGTCACCATCTCCCATTTCGGGGGCCGGTTATACAAATCGTCCAGCAGACCTGTAAAACAACAGTCCAAAAATAGTTCATGAATACCTTTTAGTTTGACTGGAACTTTTCGTTACAATTAAAGTCTTACGTACCACTGCAGCTACATGTATATACATCTATAAAGAGTGATTGGCATGTGTTTGCCAATAGTAAACAAACTTTTCAAGTTACATAGCTAGTACATTGAATAAGAATCTTGAAGCTGAGTGCGGGGCGTAGACCGTTGGGCCCATATGCCGTGGGTCGTGGGATCGAATCTTGGAAGTGACACTTGACCGTGATCTCCACGACCCCTTCTTTCGAAGCTAGTAGTGGTCACAGTTCTAGGAAGCAGTCATCGAGAGTAGTTTATTCTACAATCGAAGGGCTACTTGGAGGTTTGTGTTCAATACCTGTTTATAAATCGTAAGCCGATACAGTAAATTTCACCTAATATTTATTATGTTTGTGTACCTTCAAATTCTCTGATAGCCGCCGCGGCTACATGTTTATCAACTACAGAACCAGCAAACGCCCTGTTCAGAACCTCCATAACCCTGCTCTTCTCACCCAAATCCATTTTTGGTTTATAGCCGGGGGTAATTCTGTAAAAGAAATACAAATGTAGTTACAAACCGGTACCCAGCAGATCAGGTATATATAGTTAGATAGTGTATATACATTATATCAAGTATTCTTTTATTCCCACTCATCATGGCATGACATGGCACCCGGGTCTTGTGGTCAGTACATGCTGGATTTTGCGTACATTCAATGATCGGTCTTAAATAGCACTTAAACCATCATATATATATAGTCACTCATCATATTTCACACGTTTTTTATACTGTTACAGTACTTATTGTATACAAATGCTCAAGTTCTCTTTGATAGACCGGGTAGTTCGGGATGCTTAGTAATTCTATCTTTTTAAAGTCCACTACTTGGCACAAGATGCGATGTTGATACAGGCAAATTTGACCGTCTGCCATCACGACAAGACAAAACTGTTCTATCTGGAAACTTTAAAATTAAAATAAGTTGCTGGGAAATTTTGGCATTACGAATATATTCCGAGTTACATAAATATAGAACTGTTTCAGAACCGAGTTAATGGACCATTTGATGGAAATGGTTTATGTAGAAATAATACAAAAAAAAAACGTCCCAAACAATAGCATGTTTCGATTATTTTAATGCAACAATTGTGAAACTTAATCTTTTAAGCCATTTCAATACTGTAAACAGTTTTTTCATGAATACATACCTACCTTGCTACAGGCTTATGATATCCGTTATCATGTGTACCTTTCTCCTATGCTACATTTTGTCTTATCGAACACAATTGCACTTTAAAATTACAATTTAAAACACGAAACTTTGATAAATTTTCCCAGAGCTGAGTTTAAATGAAATATTTCACCAATAAGCAAATACCTATTTCATATCTATACGTCAGTGTAGATGATTAAAGGCGATATATTGACCTTCGATTTTTTAAATACGCGTGCCATTCATTTTATTAGCGTAGACCTCGAAAGTAAACATGAACAGTTCAAGCATTAAAACTGTGACGCAAATGAGTACAGTAAACACTGTTTAAAGCAGTCATTCTTTGACTGCATCAAAGTGCCGGCTTAAAATAGATGACTGTTAAATGCATGTGTAATTAAACTGGCCAATTAAAATATAATAATACTGGCATACTGGTGGCTGTTTATTTGAGGTCACTTCTAACACAGGTTCAACTGTATAAACATTTTGCATGTTTAAAACAAAATGACCATACTGCGCTACGGTCAGGTTACAATCAATGGTTTGAAAACACGTAATAAATAAGTTAAACTTCAAGCTATTTTTTCTTATTGGCAGACAAAGTTGAACCTAACCCCTTTAAAGATGTCGGCGGACTGGTATAGCCAAAAACATTCAATGGAAATAATTAAAACTGGTATAGATATTCATAGTTTTAGCTATATCTTAATTCATAATCATTTATAATGGTTTTAAGGACAATATCACTGTTTAAAAAAAGGTCGTCAGTATGTTTGTAATTGTCATCTTTTGGAATAGCGCAAAATAAACGTCATGTGCACAGAAATAGCAGGAACCAACAAAGTATGAAGTTTTCATTTCTTAATATACAAATACCATAAACTTCGAACTGACAAAACTTGGGTGAATATTTAAAGGATGTAAATAATTGTTTCACTTACATGTCTCAATAAACTGTCTTTGTCATCAATTTACTTTTAATCTCCTTGACACAAATATTTGTACTATACTCTATACATATTAGATCAG